>OZ017738.1:255000-312500 GCA_963969285.1 Odontomyia ornata | reverse complement strand
AATATGTATCGATATCGAATTAAAAGTTTTAATAAGAATTTTTCAAAATAGGTCTTAAACTGACACATTTAGCTTCGGCGAGTGAGAGAGGAGGGAAATGTGTAAAAATTATGTATCCCTTCTTTGCGATTGGATCTATAAAAATCTGAAAAAAATATAAACGTAAGAGTTTAGAAGTGCAGGCCTACAAAAACGTAAGTCAAAATTCTACCAACTTTGTTCATAGTATCTACATTTTATAAATTTTACGGTGTTTCCTATAAACTCAAAAAGAGAAATTTAACACTATTTAAGTTTGTCCGTCGTAGATGTACATGTCCTGAGAATTTCACAATAATCGAACAATGAACAGCTAAATAAAAGCCGATTGAATATTTAACAATTACAACAACGTTAACACCTGATACTGGAGAGGTGCACATTTACAACGGACCTAGACACTACAAATATGTAATAATTTTGATTAAAATTTTAGAAATGGTTTGCAATATTGATATTTTATCATGAATATTCAGACGACGGAGTCAAAGCTCTTGAAACAAAATGGCGGTGAATATAAATAAATAATAACCAAAATCTAGTTTTTCGAACTCAGTTTATGAAATTTTGATATTCAGAAGATATTGCATGGGTTACTAATTGGTTCACAACACCTGTCTAGCAGCAGCATTCTCCTGCTACTTGGACTTGCTGATTGCAAATATCAATATTTGTTGGTCAGCTCAAACCTGTAGTCTGGTTTGATGTAAATTGTAAATATTAGAAACTAGACAAAATTCAAAAGGCTATATCTTCCGCAAATATGATTCGATTTTATTGGAACATATAGTGTACAAGGATCATTTATAGGACTAATCAAACATCAAATTTGATTATATTTAAAGATACACACATGTGTTTACCGGGGAAAATGTTGAATTTGCAAATGCCACTATTATTAACGAAGTTGGGTGTCGGTAGGGGAGACCGGGGATGGTTGATCAAATTTTGACAAACAGACCTACATTTTTAAAATTTTGTTTGCATTTTAGTTAAAATCAATACATATGATACACTAGATTCTAGTCTTCGGCGGAAATATAGTTCACACACTTGATTTTGTAGAACGCGACTAATGAGTCAATTTCTCCCTGGATGGGGTTGGTTGCTTTTACACTAAGGGTACGTTGCCTCCCCAAATAATTTAAACAAAATCTAGCGAAAAATTGGTGCTAAAAACATGTTTGCAGTGAACATTTGTTTTATTGAAATTAAAAAACAACATAATTTAATTCTTATTTTTAAACAGTAACATTTGGCAAACTTCATCCTCAGAGCTTCATACTTTTAGTTTAGTCAGAAACAAAACCACAAAATTATCACAAAGTAATAAGTTCTTTAGGCGCAAAGTTATATTTAATATTCAAAGGAACATAACTTTTAGGTTAATCAGTCTTCTAGATCTGATGCGAAACTTTTGCATCGGTACTCTATCAAGCCTAGGAGCTTTGTTCTTTTTGAGACTGCGAATGGCTAGCTGGAGCTCTACTGCTGCTGATGGCATTGCAAGGATATTTTTCATCCTCTGAAATGTCCATAGTTTCGGTAGATATTGTGGATGCGATGAGAAGTATTTGGAAATATTGCTTAAATCTGTTTTTAATATCAATAGAGCTAAGCTTTGTGTCTGTTTGCAGAGGTTCGTGTGTGGAATGTATCTTTCGCAAAGCTGTTTAATGGAGACGTGCCCTGATCTTGTTTCATTTAGCATCATATGTTCGTTAATTTGCACTATCTTTCGTTTGATGACCCGTCGTTTCTTTTGTCAGCACAGTATTTTTGCTTGTTGACGGAGGGTGATATATTACTCCTTTTTGCCCGAGTTTGTCTTTGGACGTACAGTTTTTGTACCTGATTTCCTTCGTTAACCGCAGTTTGACGTTCTCCATTGAACAAGTCATCCCGATCGTTTGGTTAGTATCTTAAGACCCTTGCCGCTGTGTCTCCGATCGAATCTTTGGCCATTTTTTCTATCGTACTCAGCGTCTCTTCTAGCGGCGACATACTTGTATACGAGTATATGGACTTCACCGAATCATCATTTAACTTAGGTGCATTGTATTTTGTTATGGACCGAGACAGTTGGAGGCGCTATTTGCAGGAAGTGGAGGCCCGAGAGGGGCTGTAGTGCTACGAAGATTGTATTTTGTTATGAGTGGCCCTGATTATTTTTGATATTTGAGGATGCGACACCGGAATTTAACTTTGGCTGGATAACGGCCCGATACACAGTACACATCACGAAATAAGCGTGTACACAGCATGTTGGTGGCAGCCCGTTTTTCTATGAGAACGTGGTCTATTATGTAGGTTATGCGGGCAGTCATCGGGCGATGTTCACGTTCTTTTGTGAATGTTTTGGTTCGGGAAGCAAGTGGAGTTTATGATGAGGTTTCTTCCTTATGCAAAGTCTATCAGATGCTGTCGGTTTGGGCTGGTCATTGCGTATAGGCTATGCTCTCCTGTTGTCCCTCTGTGAGCCAACTCCCTGCCACTCTAATTATGAAGATAGTGTGTGTTTGAATGTCATCGACATCGTTACTAGGCAGATTACGTTCTTGCACTGCCAGTATATTGACCTTACATTTTTCCATCTCGTTCAGTAGTGGTTGCAGTGCACCTGGCATATCGTCCGTCCCTTGTTTGAAAATAGTAGGCTATTTTTTGATGCAAGAATTTTTACGGTTTATTCCATCCAATCTGAGGCTGATTCACTGGTTTCATGACAAGAGAGTACTGACTGGAGCATTTTCAGCACTTCGAATCAGTCCTAAAATCAAAAATGTACAATTTGAACTTGCTACCCGCAATAAAGGCTACTCCAAATTCTCACTTTATAGCAGGGATTGCACTTTTGACTATTATATACCACCTCGTATCTTGAAAAGTGTTTTCAGTCCAATTCGATTCCTGGATTGCCAGTATGTTTAGTTTATATTGACTGGCCTATTGTAAAAGGTCCATAAGCACCAGGGTTGTTCAGTGAACTGACATTCCAGTATCCAATGCCACAGTCTTTTTTCCTGTTGCCAGGTCAATGTCGTCGGTCCAACCCATTTCGAGCCTCGGAGGGATGGGGAGGTAGCCTGCCGCCCAGCCTTCATTCCAGTTTTGATTCCATTATCAGGCACGGAAGACTTGCCTTCATTCTCTTGCATCGCCACAAAGGAATTGCAAGTAAGATTTAGTAGCAGAGCTGTAGATGTACTACTGTGACCAAAAATTAAGATGACATTTGAATTTAAACTGCGCGCGTCGAACGATTTGGAGAATTATTTTTTCTTAGGTTGGTAGTACTGTCAGTGACATCTATGTCAAATTTACATGTCAACATATTCATTAGTGTTTGAGATACGCATCGTTTCCGGGATGGCCTTCAGTTCCGTCTTCGCTGCGGCTTGAATCTCCTCTATCGTATCAAAACGGTGTCTCCGGAGCGGTCTTTTGAGCTTGCTGAACATCCAGAAGTCGCACGGCGCCACATCAGTTGAATATGGTGGTTGCGGCCCGATATGGGTTGGGTTTTTGGCGAAATGATCACCAATTACGAGCGCAGTATGGGGTGATGCGTTATCGTGGTGTAAAAACCAAGAATTGTCTTTCCACAATTCCGGCCTTTTTAGGCGGATAGCGTTACGCAAACGACGCATAACGTTCAAATAATATTCCTTGTTGACTGTTTGGCCCGGCGGAAGGAATTCATAATGCACAACACCACGATAATCGAAGAAGAGAAGAGGTTGATGGTCGCCCAGGACGCTCTTCGTCTTCGACACGTTCACGGCCGGCTTGGAACTCACTATACCACTTGTAAACATTTTTTTAGACATAGCCTCATCACCAAAGGCTTTCTGCACCATCCTCAACGTATTCGCAGCAGAAAATTGATTCCGCAAACAAAATTAAATGCAAATTCAACAAATTTCGACATCGCAAAAAACGAAAAACTCACTTTTAGCAGCTCACAAAACGACGCGTATCTCAAACACTAATGAATATTTTGACATGTAAATTTGACATACGTTATATCACTGTCAGTACTACCAACCTAAAAAAATTCTCCAAATCCTTCGACGCTCGCAGTTTAAATTCAAATGTCACCTTATTTTTTGGACACAGTAGTATTTGCATTTATTATCATTTCTTGGCATTCAATGTCCCATCATTGGGCTTTTCAGTCTTACCTGCACTACACTGCTACTGCCATGATTTTTTGCCCAAAAATGCCCACCGGTAAGGGGAGTACACACTGATCTTTCACATATTTTAACTCTCTTAGCGTGCATCACCCTTAGCAGCGTCCTTTTGACGCCAGATCTTGAAAGCTGTTTTCAAGATTTTCCGTACTATTTAGGAATCATATCGTGGTTATACAATTTTATGTTTGATGCTGTAGTAGCTTCCGAGAAAACTTATTGAGATGCACGGATGGACGGGTTGATACTTTGCAGTTTTAGTAGGGCTTTGTAATAATCGTTTTACTTTACAAAACCCTAAAAAATCATCTTTCTCCTTGTTTTGATTGTGTCCCTACTCTGTTTCACGCTCTTAAAGGCAATAATTTGTTGCGCGTCTTCTCGGACCAGAAGCTTGTATCCTGGATGGAATTTCCTGAATCAGGTACACAGTCCCCATAAGACAAAAATCTCTGAATAAAAGTGTATACTCATATATTTGGTAGTAATCGAAACGTAGACACTGAATAAAGGTTGTAGAAGCACTCAAATTAAGTTTCCCATTGCACTCAAATTATGTAGAACATGATTCGATCACTGGCGGTTTAAGAGGGAGTCTATCGATAGGGATGATTTCTTCCTCACCATTCTTGGCGTTCAGGTTATCATGCACGGTACAAGTAGTCCAATTCGGTTTATTTCTGCTAAATACCATTCAAAAATTTAGAGAAAGGTAGGATTATTTGCATGGAACTTTATTTTCAATTTTCTTCAATTCACTAATTAGAAATGGTTTTATGGTTATTTGAATATATATTTTACATGAGTGGCGTAGTTTAACTTATTTTTTACTCTCATTGCTGTTATCTTGACATTTTTGTTGGCGCAGTAAATTTTCAAATTGGACTATAAATTTTGTGTCAACATTTATTGCAGCTAGCGAATAAATGTGTTAAAACATGGTTTTATATGCCTTCTAGCCAAGTTTTCAGCCAAATGTAGCAATCCGAGATCACATAAGTTGCCAGCTTGGCAGTGAGATTGCCAAATTGTTTGACAAGATAATCGTAACATAATAAATTGTTCACAAAGCAAGAAATAGAGCTAATAATGTAGAAAAAATACACCGTCAACTCAGTTTAAAATCAGTTATGAACACAATCACTGTTTTTAACGAGCTTTGTAGGCAGAGACTTCACGGGGTGGGCCGTTTCTAACGAAATAATTATAGTATTCCCTACCCACGATGCCAGGAATCAACGCTAATTTTGTCGCATTTCCAGCTTTTTATGGAAAACAATTTATTTGAAAGCTATCTTATCATTTTCATATAATCACACTCACACTACAATGTGGGAATACTTAAAAGCGGACTGATAGCTCTGATAACAACCCACAGTGCGCACTTGCTTTCATGATAAGAAAATCTGAATCACACCCAAGTTATTTTCTAAGAACTCCTCCGATTTCAAGTTGAATTTTATTGAAATTTCAGAACTCCTTTTATGCATATTAGTGATGAATAAGTTTTTTTAAATAAATTTTATCCAGTCTGAATGAAGTATTAAACTCTGACTGACTTAAATGTTAGAACTTTGAATGATCTTGGATTTCATACCATGACGAAAACCCTTGATGTGTTGAGAAACACTAAATTAAGGATATCTACATAAATGGATGTATACAGAAAAGAAAAAAATGAAAGATATCTGTACGTACTAGGATTAGGTTTGCCCTAAAGTGAGATAGATCAAATATTATTTCCTCAAGTGAACATTTTTCCAAAGCCTTTGTAAAATCAGTTAAAATTCATTTGGACGTTATATAACGGATGGATTCCATTAATTTCAACTTTGAATTAATTCACAATTTATACTGCTTTCTTTAAACTCCCTCGTGTGAAGTCTCACATAGGCCCACTTTAACGAAGATTATAAATCATAAACGAATTTCACCTAAGCGCTAGTCTATGGATACCACTACCTCTAATTTAATGGAGTTCACAAACAGTATTGCAAGAGCTTTGGATAACCAACTGCAAGTTGATGTGATCTACACAGATTTCTCCAAGGCCTTTGACACTGTGAATCATTTACTTCTTTGTCGTAAGCTTGAAGCTCTTGGCATCTCGGGTGCTCTTCTATCTTGGATGTCATCTTATCTATCGTATCGTCCCTGTCGAGTAAGTCTCTCTGGTATTACGTCTAGTCCTTTTTGTCCTTCATCTGGCGTTCCACAAGGTTCAATTCTTGGGCCTCTTCTCTTTCTGTTGTTCATAAATGATCTTCCCTTTGTAATTAATTCCTCGTGCCTTTTGTATGCAGATGACTTCAAAGTATTTCGAGCAGTCAAATCCCATTTAGACTGTCAGCTCCTCCAAAATGATTTGAATGCTCTAAATGAATGGTGTGCTTCAAATTATTTATATCTTAACACTACTAAATGTCATAAAATGACTTTTTCTCTTAAGGACTCTCCTATTAATTTTAATTATATATTAAATGATGCTTTGCTCTCTGAAGTGTTCAGTCATAAAGACCTTGGAGTAACTTTTGATCCAAAACTCAAATTTGATGCACATATTTTAAATGTGATTACTAAAGCGTCTAGAGTTTCCGGGTTTATCCTTAGACATTTACATAAATTCAATAGCATCTCTTCTTCTGTCCGCCTATTTGTTTGTCTTGTTCGCCCTTTGCTTGAATACTGTTCTGTTATCTGGTCCCCCCGATATTCCTATCTCGTGACTTCTTTAGAAACTGTCCAAAGAAAGTTCACGCGTTTTCTTTTCCTTAAGTTTAATTTGCCGTATCAGCCTTATGAAAGTCGTTTATCTTTCCTATCTCTTCCATCCCTAATATCCCGACGAACTTATTTAGACCAATGTTTTTTGTACAAACTCTGCTACCATCAAGTCCCGTTAAATATTTTTTCTGAGCTGCGTTTCCGACAAACATCTCGTTCATCTCGGATGAATTCTTATTTCGTTATACCATATGCTAGAACTGATTTATATTTCTATTCACCAATCTTAAGAATCGTACGAAATCATAATAATCTCGAGCTTGGTCCTTTCCCCTCTTCTTACATAGCATTTAAGAAAAAACTAAGAGAGTTACTACTAGTTTAACTTTTAATTATCGACGTTTTAGTATTTTTTTTCATTTAAAGTTTGCTGATTGTTCTTTGCGTTCCATTTTGTGATTGGATTGTTTAGTCTGTAAGATGGAATAAATAAATAAATAAATAAATACCTAAACACGTTTAAATAGCTGTTACAAACTCAGGATCAAAGCAGCCCTTGCTTCTAACTTATTGTTGCAAGATCTACTTGCTCGGCCTGTAATTTTTATTTCCACACTGAAAAGCAGTGAAATAATGTCAACTTTACTCCGAATCCGTAGTTTTATTGTTGCTACAAGTGAAAAAATAGTTTAAACATTTCTGCGGTGTTTTAATTAGCTTTATCTGAATATTTGAAAATTAGATGGGCAAAGGATTGAATTTAATTGAAATCAACTAAACTAAATACCTATTTCCATGAAAGATATTTACTTTGGCTCAATATCTTGCGTTTTCTTCATGCAAAGTAAATTTTTGATTAGTTTGAATAAATAATAATGCAGGCAAAAACAATCGACAAATTAAAGGAAAATTACCTTGGTTTTTACTTGAAGTACATAGCTCGCTTACTGCCACAGCATTATCAATTATACTAAGCCGCTATGAAGTTGAGGGAACTTCATGAGGGCTTTTCAATCAATCCTTACAAATGTTGGTAAATTAAGATTCAATCAAATTAACTAAAGATTTGAAATTGCGCACATAAGCACGTTTCAATTTGTATGCCGCACGTAACGCAATATCTTACTTTCAAATTTCAATAAGAAACGGCCATTAATCCCTTGGCCTATAATACTGAGACATCTCGTGGTAAATTTATCGGACCATAAATAATAAATAAGCAATCGACGGACTCGTTGTATATATACTCGTAGAACGGTCCAAAATTGGTAAGCACGAGTCGGAGCGGTTTTGTGTTGGTTGAAGTGAAAATAATAATCAAGTGCGTTGCTCAATGTACGAGTATCGGAAAAGTCATAGCTTATGCAGGTACGTCACCGATTAATCATGCTAACGGCGAAATAGCTCAATAAATGGTTTCCAGGCATTCGAGTTTTACCAATTTTTTCGGATGATAAATTGTTGGAAAACGGGTTAATAAATACAAAACAATACGTTGATATTATTCTTTCCTTATCCTAAGTGACAGGAAAACATCGTTCTTCGCCCGATCCTCTGGTTATAATCATGATAACACTGAGTTGGTTGGTAAGGTTGCACTCCCCGGCTTGTCGGTATTGCCCAAGCGAGGAAGACAATGCATGCCACACATTTTTTGCGTCCATAAAATTGGACAGGCTGCGAAGGGCTCTCAACAGGGAGACGGGAGAGATCACCCCGGATAATATGATTGCGATGATGCTCGCATCGGTTGACAAATGGAACCAGGTGGCACATTATGTTCAGGCAGTCCTAAAAGATAAAAGGGACTGACAGCAGCCGGGGGTGTTGGGGCTGGAGGATTGCTTGTGTGGCACTTCCTCTTCCCTTCCCGCTAGAAGAGGGATCCACCAACATGAAGGTGCCTCACGGCGTAACAAAACAAGACCTGGCCCGAAGTAATGTGTCAAACGGTTCCAGGCTAGGTTCTCAGGTTGACAGGGGAGGTGTTTAGTGGGTAGTCATGTCGCCTTCTTGCGAACATGGGAGTCCCACACTCTGTGCGTAAATGGGCATTCAGCTCCCTACTACAAGAATAAAGGTTGCACTCAAGAGAGCACATATTTAACTAAAATATATCGGAAACAAATTGTCACCCAACGATGCACTCTGCAGATATTAACACGAGCAATATATCATTTTATGAATGTTCTTTTATATGAAATACACCTAATATTTTTCTATTATTTAGGGGTTTATTTATGGAGAAATCGGTGTGCCAATCGATACATTTATTTGAGTTTTTCTATGGTAATTAATGGATCATTTGAAATTTCTCGCAGCGGAATATGATTCCAGGATGGGTTCTTCTAAAATTAACAGTAGCATAAGATACTCTATTTTCAATAATTTAAATTTAGTGCATTCTTATATGAAAAAGTATTGTATGTTTTGAGATATGATCGCTTGATTATTTGTATAAAATGAAAACAATATAAGACCTGAAAATTTTTGAATAGCAGTGCCTGTTAAATTCCTCTACATATGGCTAATTAACTGCCACACCCGAACATAAGACAAGGAAGAAGCAGTTCAGGACAAATTCTACAATACTCTTGAACAAACCGTCGACGCACTTCTGTTAAACGACATCAAAACGGTTCTGGGAAAAAATTTGTCGCGAAAACGCTCATGGATAAACAACTGGATGGCACATTTTTCACATAACTACCAACAAAAATGGGCAGAGCTTGATAAGTTTCGGTAACAGCAGAGGCCTCATTGTAAGCACCATAGATCTCTTGCATCGAGACATCAAGAAGATCCTGACAGATGCACATTTAACCAAATCGACCACGTTCTCATAAAGAAAAAGAGCTGGCACTAGTGTTCTCCACACTCACTCATTCCGTAGAGGAAACTGTGATACGGACCACTCTCTATACAGGATTGAATTCAAATGCCGCATGTCAGGAATGTAAAACATTGCAAACAATTTACAACAAGATCTATAGAAATACAATCTATAAAATAATGTTTGAGTTTGGGATCCCAACTAAGCTGCTCCACATGGTTAAAGTTACAATGGCGAACGCGGAACCTCAAGTCAAAGTCAACGGAGTATTAATAGAAAGTAATAAGATGGAATCAGGCCTTAAACAAGGGGATGGACGTGCCCCAATACTCTTTAATATCACCCTGAAAAATGTCATCATTAGCAGACACCATGGGCGCGCTATTATTCAAGTCCACACAACTTGTAGCGTTGTTTAAGCCTCCCTAAATCAATGTACCGAAAACCAAATCTATGACCCATACCAGAAAAAATACACCAGTTCGACAAAACTTGACTTTCGTTGACTGTAGTCTTAAAAATATAGATAACTTCAGGTACTTAAGAGTCCACCTTGCTCTAAAAGGTAGCGAAAAAGATGAGGTCTGACAAAAAATAAACTCTGCAAGTAAAGCTTACTTCCACATACTAAGGTCCGGTGATGTACGCAGGAAAAATAAGCTTCGCGTTTACAAATCACTGATCAAAGTAGAGTTATTGTCTAGATGCAAAGACTGGACTCTAACAAGTGATTCGAAAATGGCTCTAGACTTATTCGAATGCTTCGAAAAATCGTTGGCCAAATGAAAGAAGGCATAGAATGGAGACCTCGTTACAACAATGAGTTGTTTAATTTGTTTGATGACCCGTATATGTCTGTATAAATAAAGCTCTGCAAATTATTGTACAATGGGTGGACCACGTACAAAGAATGGAAGAGCAACGGCTACCAAGAAGAACGTTAATGGGTAAAGCACTAGGAACATATTCAAGTGGAAAACCGAGGAAACGATGGGAGGAACCGATTGTTGCTGACAACAGTATGATACTAGACATAGCGAACTGGCGAACGAAGTTACAGAATCATGCGATTGGAGGACTGCAATACTGGAAGCTAAGGGTAAGTTAATTATTTTCATTGGCTTATATTGTCTAATTTTAAGATCTTTATTCACTTTGAGCATCAAGATCTTTCTTGCGTAGATGTACTCGTAGATATGGAACAAACAACAATAATCATGAGCGGTAAATTCAGAAATGGTCCGTGATTGCAAATTCCTGAATAAACTGCAAGTGCTGAGTCTGTTAAATCAACGCATTTTACCGTAATTTTATGCTTTTCTGAGTTAATTTATGTTAAAGGTTACGACAAATAAATCATCAATAATGATGCCCAGGCAACATCAAAGAACGAATTTCAAGGTAATAGGTTAGGATAAGTTTCAAAGAAAGTTCAATCAACAAAACTACGGGGGGAAAACCCACCTCCTAATAATAGGAACTTTTGCTTAATGGTATGTAATGACTAAAACCTAACAAACGGTAAAATACGTTTCTATTTACCAGAGCTAAAAAAGTTTACATTTGAAACTATTGAGATTCAGAAACAATATGAATGGACTCAGAAACAATATGGAAAGTTACGAGATACCAATAATTAAAAGGATGAAATAATTGAATGGCCTTAATTTCTCACAAGTTATCAAAAAATGTTTATAGGAGGATTCCAGACTTCAAGGATACCGCGTTGGACAAATTTAAATTGGACTTCAAGAATATTCGAGACTTTCATACTACAGCAATGAAATCAGAAAACAAATGAAATTTTTATGGAAGTAAATAATTTAGAAATAAACAAGTTGGGTAAACAGACCTACGCTCATGTCAGAAGGATTTTGTATTCAATTTACAAAATGCAGTCACCAGATCAAATCAAATCAAGAAACATGTCAAAGACGATTTTATTGGAGAAAATATGAAATACGAAGATCATACTATTATTAACAAAGTTGAACGAATTTTGACTTCTGAGGGTTTTTGTTATTGTTATACTCATAAATATCTCCCTTGATAATTATTTCAGATGTCCATTCGCGAGGGAGGAAACACATTTTACATGTATTTCCCCCGTGTGCCCCACTGAAGCAAAAACTGACAGTTTAAGAACTGTTTTGAAAAGCTCCCATGAAAATTTTTATTTCATACTCATATTGGCTACGTTTGATGATTTTTTTTTCAGGGGCCACTCTCCTGTACTGTTATCATCGATTAACGGCCAATTTGTTCGAATCCTAGAATGGTTACAAAGCCCTTTTGCTAGGAGCTATCTCCCGCCTCCTTGACTTGTTTCACCTATGAGCATTAATTGTAGATACTCATCTTCAGTTATTCATTAAATTGAATCAAGTGTTCAAAGCATGCATCTTAAACGTTGAAGTTGGGAAAAAATAACTCAAAATTATTCAATCTTCGCATTTAAAACAGCCACTATTTTGTTTTACGATTGCTAATACCACTAGCTCAACCGTACTTAAAGATATACATGACACCTATCATTCCTGAAATTTTCATGCAAATCCTAGCAAAACTGTAGTGTCTGAGTCGGTAAAAAGCGCATGTTGTTCCATAGCCATATGTTGCCATAGTAATAAATGCAGCGCATATTGTTCCATAGTAATACACGACAATTCAAACCGCTATAACTTCGCTAAATATGATTCAATTTTTATGAAACTTTCAGGATAGATTGACCTTATAAACAGTGTACTGACCGTTAAGATTTTATTCAAGAAAACATAAAACCGATAAATCATACTATTACTAACAAAGTTGAGTGAATTGCGACTTCTCACGTATTTTTTGTTGTTGTACTCACCTAGGCCCACATTCCTGATTTTTTTCAGATTTTTCGGATGACAGGTGTCCAATCGCGAGGGAGGGACACAAATATTTCGTGTATTTCCCCTCCCTGTGCGCCCCTCGAAGCAAATTTTGCCAAACTAAGACCTGTTTTGAAAAGTTCTTATCAAGACCTTTCATTTGATACCCATATCGGCTACCTTCAATGAAATTTTTTTTCGGGGGGTCACTCCCCTATATGGGGAGACCCCCCTTAAACACCTTATAAAATTTTTTGTAGTTGAACTTTGAAGAGAACACCACTTTACACCTACATACAAAATTTGATGTTTCTAGCTTAAGTAGTTTCCGAGAAAAACTGCTGTGACACACGGACGGACGGATGGACGGACAGACAGACGGACAGACAGGACGCGATTTTAGTAGGCTTTTGTAAAATTATTTTACAAAACCCTAAAAATTGAAAAGAATTTAATGAATTTAATTTTTTTCGGAGGTAATCTGGCATCTTCCTCAGATCAGTGATTTTATTTATTTGTCTTTGCTAAACAAGTACATTTTATTTGTCTTTGCTAAACAAGTACTTGCAGGAGAAATTTAACCTGAACATAATTCGTAGTTACAAAAACATATTAAGTTCACATAAGTAGGAAAAATAGCTCTCTCACCTCTAAGCATGTGGTCGCCATTACCGTTGTGTATCTAATAAGAGTGATGGCCCGATGAGAATTAGTACACACGTCGAAACCACCTTCTTCTAACCTTTTTCTTCTCTAATAAATTTGCAGAAAAATTATTAAAATAAGCAACTCAATCATGTAGCTACAAAAGAATTTATTATTTCTATTTGGGGAGGTTGCAAATATCCGAAGAACATGAAAATGTATGTGATTTATTTCGCAGGAAAATCTCAAGTGAACTCATCCAACATCAAACTTACATGAAACGAGATAAACCGTACAAATAAAGGGCGTTTTGAATAGTAACACAAACGGTAATAGGATTGTAAGTGATGACTTAGAAAAGCTTGCCCTGATTGGGTTTCATTGTGATTACAAAGTTTCATAATTATTGCAGATTTTAAATTTGTTTAAGAAACATAAACTGAGTCTGAGTCTCTAAAGCTTAGATTAAAAAAAATAAAATCTGTCCTTAATTATTTTACCAAAGATGATTATGATGTATATAAAGTGGAGGGTTCCGATGAAAACTTTCCAAAACAGGTCTTGGAACTGGATTTATTGCATCGAGTGGAGCAAAAAGAGGAAAAATTTTCGCACCCCTTACCCCATGCAATTAGACACTTGTGCTCCTAAAAATCTAAAAAAAACTTCACAATTTACATGAGGATGGGTCTTTATCTGTACGACAACAACAAACCAATATTGACTTAATTTTGTTAATAAAAGCATGACTTGTGTATATCGCATGTTCTTTAGTAAAGTCAACTAGATATCCTGAAATTCAATGAAAATAAGCAGTAAGGTATAGTTGTTATCGTCTAGGGCTTCCTATCCAACCAGGTACTATAATTTTTATCGGATATGCTATAAAATTTCAGGTTAAATTAGTAACATGATTATCTTTAAGAGAATGTTCAGTCATTGGTCAACAAAATGACGGTCTTTAAAAAAAGGAAAAGGCCTTTAAGTTTATTTGTTGATTGCGTAAGGCTTCTTCTTGTTCTTTGATGTTTATTTCACTAATTGCGAGTTAGATGCAAAATTATTGCTTGGGTTGCTAAAATTTTTTATCGTGGGATAAATTGAATGAAATATGATCATGCAAGCAGAATAACAAGTAACTTATAAAACGATTATTAAAAGTGAAACGTTCTGATAATACGTTTGTATTAGGTAAGAAACCCTTATTCCAATGGCTTAGGTTACTTTTTGATCAAGGCGGAATCGTTGTTTAAATGAAAAATTTCGACGAACAAGCAGCATTTTACACGTGGGCGCGAGATTCGGCATGTCTTTTATTGATTTTTTGCTGATTGTCGTTTGCGAATAACCAGTAGCTTGTCCCCAAATTAATGATGTATTTGGACATGTGGATCCAGAGCCCAACTTCTGCTGCAGAGATAGAATATCTTTAACAAACACCGAAATGAGTGACACTATCATTTCTAGATTACCGTGGCCATATCTTATGAAATCTGGTCGATAATGTTGCGCTATCTTCAAAGATAATGTAAACAGCTGTAAACTCGCGACAGGACTCGTACCGCATTTATCTTTGGTAAGGGAATCGTCTTGGAGTGTCATCATGACTTGGGGACTCTGCAAAGAGCGTGACGTGCGGTTGCTTGAGCGGTGAGTCTAGGTCGGTGACCTGACATTGCGACTATCGCGTACTTATAAAATGATGCATAAAGTTCTGATATGGAGGTGTTACTTATTGTCACAAAACAAAATCTCCGAGTTGATATGTTAACTTATCTAGTCGTCACTATCTATTCTGAGATATTAGAATTTTTACCCGACAAAATGTTAAAACGATAGGAAGGCCTCGATAGCAACGATAAATGAGGCTGTTGGCTGGAAAAGGAGGAATTTTTGACAGTAACTGTTTCGATGGAGTTTTAGTAACATCCATTTGAGATTTTTCGTCCGTGCGTTGAATTTGCTGACGTGCCTTGTTCTGTAAAGAAGCAAATAAATAAAAAGAGAACAACTGATGCTCCAGTTGAGACCCTCAAGTGTTATCCTGTATAGTGTCGGTGCAATTGAGTGCTATTCGAAATTAATGCAATAAATATTCGATGAGTTCACTTTCCATCACCTGTGCCTAATTAGCTCACGATCCAGATATCACAACTTGTGTTTCGGTTCCGTTCCTATTTAAAAGCCTCATTGAAATAACTAGTGCTTAAATCAAGATTGGTGTAGTGGTGAATTCGTGGAAGAGTGAATTTCCCGTGAAGGTCTGAATGTGTGTCATAAGAAGCAACTGGCAACTGTTATCGCTGGCGAGCAGTGGACGGGACACGTGAGAAAAATGTCGAGCTGGAATATTTACAACCAAACTTTAGCTACACCTTCTAATTCTATGGAATTAGCTTTTGGATTGAGTGATTTATTGGGCAAAGATCAACCGCCATGATAAGACATGAAGTTGACTTATCAGCACATTTTCGGGTTAAGTAATTTCCTAATCTGTTAGTTGTTTTCATTGCATTTTATCGACTGCTTTTAAATGTGATCCTCCTTTGTTTTTTTAGCACTTGAAATATTTTCATATACAAAACAGAAGCCAAATTTATATGTTTTCAATGGTCTTGTGTGGGTTCACTTTTTATTTTACGGTCTGTCATGTTACTTGCTAAAAATATGTCTTGAGAAAAACAGGCCGTGCTCAACTTGAAAGCTCTCTTCAGGCAACGAAAATTAAAACCACCTATTTATTAAGTGAATTGGAATGGCTACTGTAGACTTATGAGGTCAATTAATCAATGGTACAGTAACAATTGACGTGAAGGATTAAGGTGGATAAAACGATTTGTCTTGACTAACAGCAAAATCAATGGTAGATTGCATATCTAAGAGGATAATAAATCATGCTAAGGTATGGTTTAATACAGCGAGCTACGGTTTTCTCCCGACCCGGAAGAATGGTTTTTGTAGATTTGAACATTTAGGAAAAACCGAGGAATATAGGCGTGAGGTGAATAAAAAACATTCAATCATGATGTCTTCTCTTCATGTTATAATATATTTTACGATTGCCTTAGAAATTCGAGAACTAATCCAAGGATATTCAGATTGTTTTAAAGGATTCGTAAAGTATCCATAATCATGACGGACGCTTTGTTTGTATTGCTGATAAATTACTTAATAGCTTATTTTCACATCTTTGAATCGTAAGTTATTATTTCACGAAGATGGCCATATGGACTCCGAATTTCTTTTGGACCTAGTTGCAAATCATTTCGGATGTTCTCAACCATTCAGGATTTCCTTCTGTATTCAGATTTATTTATTTTAGGGATCCTTAATTTTTAAATGTCCCTTATTTTTTCTGAGGTTATTAGGGGAAAAAAATACTTCTTGTGACGGCGAAAATATGTTATGTGCGATATAAATCAGTATCTTGCGCCTTGGCAGAGGCTTAGACGATGGCTGCTTACAAAAAAATTTTGATGGCACTAACAGAATTCAGAATAAATGAAATTATTATTTTCATTCAGAAACACCTCTAAATTTTTATATTTGACAAGTTTGAACTAGGGGTTCTGATTTCCTGGCCTTTTTCTTCTTCCCGGGAAATCACGGAAATCCCGAAAACTTAAAAGTTATTCCCGGGAAATATGAAAAGCACTTAAAATTAACAACTTTTATATAGGAATATTCTTAGCAAGGAAATTTGAAAAATCCCCAACACTTAATATTTTTACGCATAAAAACCACCCCTTATTAGAATTAAGATTTGATAATTTTGGTGCACAAATGGCCAGTTTCATAGTGTTTGAAAATTGTTAAAATATATTGTTCTATAATTAATAAAAAGTTCATAATGAAAGGATGTTTAAAAATTTAATAATTTACATAGTATCCTTTATAATGACTTAAGTAACCAAGAACCTAGCTGAATTTAGGAAATCGAACACTTTTATGGAAAAATTAAGGAAAACAAGTAATCTTTGATTACTTTACCTCATTCTTAGTTTAAATCAACAGAGAAGACTTAATTAGATTTTCCTGATGGTGAAATAATGTTTAAATTTGTCTTATCATGGTTGATATTCTATAGAATTGAATAACAGCAATTTTTTAACCATTATACTGAAGACAGGCCAACCCCCGAGAAAAGTTAGAGCTGTACAACTAACTTTTTTTTTGTGGTTGGGAGGTGAATGCATTTACGCATTGACTGTAGGACTCCCATGCTACTAAGTGACTTGAGTACCCACTAAACACCTCCCCAAGAACCTAGCCTGGAACCGTTGAACACATTCCTTCCCAGGTTGCGTTTCGCTATGCTGGGAAGTGCTTTCAAGCTGGGCAATCTTCGATTTAGCCACGGCCTCACATCCGGGATGAGGCGCGTGATCCACCTTCTCTTCGTGCAATTCACCCAAGACTGTTGCCAATTGTTGAGTGAGCGTTACCTATCCTCCAGGGCCACCGTCTCCTTCGCGTCCTCGCTTCGACGCAGTTAAATAGCGCGGCGCTCTCTAGCAAAGAAGGCAACAGGTATAATGCCTACAATAAATCTCACCGCCGAATCAGAGACTGTGGGGTATGAAGATGCAATCCTAAGTCCTCCTCTTCTCTGCATGTGTGTTGAGCGTTTTCGGTATACCTCCTTACTGAGAGCATTGTATGTATTTCTGCTCCGCACAGTAGCGATGATCCTACAGTACTCATCAAGAGGCATCTTCTTGATGGGTTGGGTCCCCCTTCGTTGGCCATAAGTCGACTCAGAGCCGATACTGCCAAAGCAGCGTTCTCAGTTGTTGCCCTGATTTGCTCATCTTTGAGTCGATCAGTAGCCCCAGATACTTAGCCGCTGGCTTTGATTTGATTATTATGTCTCCAATAGTGATCATCCTTACCCTAGAGATTGTGTTTTTTTGTCGATGACCACTTCGGTTTTCTCCAGCGCTAAACTGAGCCCGTGAGCAGTTATCCAGTCTCTCATTCGACGCATTAGCATATCTAGCCTAAGCTATGCTTGTTCAACGCATAGCCGATCAAGTGCAACTCATCTGGAATCTCCAGCCTCAGTAGCTCGTCGTTAAAGGGTGTTCCAGCGTATCCAGAAAATCCACCCATCTAGTGAAGTTGAAGGCGTTTCTAACGTCGAGTGTCACCAAAAGAACGATCGGTTGCTTGATGAGGCTATATGCCTCTGCCTTTTGCTTTAAAGCCGTTCTGCCGAGGAGATGGGTCCCCAGCAGCGCGAATCGCGTCAGTGAATCTTCCCTTGTTGAGTTTCTCTAGCACTTTCCCAGCAGTGTCTAGCATGCATAACGGTATGCAGACGGTGATCTAGATTTCCCTTCCTCTTGATGGTCAGCATGCGCCTCGCCATAGGCAAGCGTTGAATGTTCTGGGTATCAAGCCAGGAAAATGGTGATAGACAAGTTGCAACCTCACTTGGGCCTGGAAGTTTCTCCGCTTTAAATGAAAGAACTGTCTCTTCCAATTCTGGCTGTGTGAAGAGTGGACACTCTATTGCTGTTTCACCGCGGACATCGTTGATACGTACGGGATGGACGGAGAAACTTGTCCGCACTACCTCGTCCATTTTTTCCGCTGCATGCATGCAAGACGTGCGTAGAGCACCAAGCTTCCGCATAATTAGCTTGTAGCTTAGGCCCCTGGGATCCTTATTCTCATTGTCCACTAGATCTTACCAGCAGCGAGCTTGCTGTTGATATCTCTGATTTAATGACCTTTTCAATCTTTTATTCAATGTAAGTTTCTCAGCAGTTTACCTCTGTATATGAATGTCTTGACAAAGGTTTTCGTTTCTCGCGAAAATATCCGATTTTTGGTTGAACCGAATTTCTTTTATTTTGTTGGCACAAAATACTGCTAAAGCATTGTATTTCTGATCAAAGCTCAAGCAATTCTAAGCGCATTACATTAAGATCTTTTGAATTCTCATCCCTCGTAACTTGTGCTTCTTGAATAAGCTTCAAAAATTGCTGGTTTTATTTACAGAAAGAGTCAAATCACTTCCAATAAACGAATCTAATGCGTTAGAATGTCTAAATAAACCTTTTTTCTTGTTAAAAATTAATTTTTTAATTTTCCGAGAAATTCCGGGAATCAAGAATATTTCCCGGGATTGCAAAAAGTTGTCAAATTTGTCTACTTCCTCCGATCCCATTTTCCTGAGATCCCTAGTTTGAACGGTTTACGGGGATCTCTGTTATCAATGAGTAGCTTTATTGATTGACTTCAAAACAGTCTAAAAAAGTTGGGTAGACAGAACTACGCTCATGTCAAAAGGGTTTTGTACTTAACCAACAATATGTGGATATGCAGAATGATTTAATTCAAGAAAACTTTTATGATATGCACTACAAATATATTCTTGCTTTAAAAGAACTCCATTTAACCAGCCACCATTTTGTTCCAATATTACTAAAATCATTGACTGATCTGAATCTTAAATGTATTTTTGTTATTCATCTTATCTGAAAAGTTGGAGAAGATTCAATCGAAAGTGTAGTGTCTTGTTCGATGGAAAGCCCATGTAGTAGAAAAATCGTATATGACTGTTGTCGGAGGAAATTCAAATGGCTATAGCGTTGGTAAATTTTATGGGAACTTATAGAATAAAATGATATTTTGAAGAACTACTTAAATGGTTGATTTCATCCAATTTAATGATACTGATACGATGCACGAACAATATTTGTTTCCCCTCCCTACACGATTGGACACGTTTGATCCGAAAAGCCGAAAAAAATCACGAAAGTAGGTCTTTATGAGTCCAAGGGCAACATATACCTCAGAAATCAAAATTCACTCAACTCTGTTAATAATGGAATGATTTGTAAATTTTACATTTTCCCCAAAAACGAAAACGGTGAAACTTCTTAAAGTTTGACATTTATGTAGGTTGATATAAGACCCTTATGCCTACAAAATTTCATGGAAATCAAATCATAACTAAGCGAGTTATCACCATTTCAAATGTGCATGTGCATGAACTAACGTTAGCTTTTCGGAAAGAATAGACAAACTACAAAGTAAAACTTATAGAAAGCAAAAACATATACTGAATACAAAGATTGCAACAAATTTTACCTGTATCAATCACAAAAAGCAATCAGCGAACGCTTCAAGGGATACTTAGTATGCATAAGATTTGGCAACAGCGACAAAACACCGGCTGCAAAACATGAATTTGATGAAGGACACTCTATTTATAAAGAAAGTTTGTCACTAATTCGTACAGTGTGAGATGTACGACACTCTATTTATAAAGAAAGTTGGTCACTAATTCGTACAGTGTGAGATTATAGATTGTTAGACTCTCTTGAATCATGGCACATACATAACAAGAGATCTACACTCGAAAGGGAATTATATTAATTATATAATAAAACAACAATCACACCACAAATTGCGAAGATGCAATAATCATTTTTTTTTGACAATTAATCACTTGAGATAATTAATGTAAATATGAACCTGTTTGTCCCTCTCACTCAGCAGTGAGACGGACAAACAGGTTGGCAACACAACATAATAAAAATTGTAGGAATAACAAAAAAGTCTAATAAAATCTGTCCATTGCTAATCGAATCTGATGATGGCATCACAGTAGTGCCGAGAATATATGTTTGTTATTTAAAGCAAAGATTTCTTTTTCTCAACACCATTCACCCAAGTATTTAAGGAACGTAAATAAGTCATCTTTTGCCAACGAAATCTGTGTTGGAACTCATTCTGATCAATTTATTCAGCTTCTCCATTGATTTCCTTGAGGTGTGGAGTTACCTGGAGCTAGTGCGATTTAGCACTTTTGCTACATTTCTATCTTAGGGTATCTTTGTACCCAACTGGCCTATAGCAACTAATTCAACTAGTTTCTGTTAGTCCTATATTTCAATGCTATTGACCCGAGACTAGGGTAGGTGAGCCTCTGCTCATTATTGGTTGATTTTAGGAGATTGAGGGTGCTATTAGAGTGTTCATTTATCCTGTCGAACAGTTTTAGTGTGCGGTCTGGTATACGAGTATATAAGTATTTATCAATAGAGTCTAGTTTACGGTTTTTGTGAATGTGAATGTTCCTAATGTACCAGGGGGTTCTAAAGATTCTCCTAAGGTATTGGAGACCTTTTTTGTTGGATTTTGAGGTCTAACAAAAGGCTATGCAGACATAGAGAGGAGAGGGTATTATGACTTGTTTGTACATGAGGACTTTATTTTCACGTTCAGTTTTCCTGATCTTAAGATGCGGTGCAAGGAGGATAAGATACCTCAACAGTGTTGTCTCTTGTCACGTATGTGGTCAGTCCATGTAAGTCTATTGTCAAATTTTAGTCCTAGGTATTTTGCTGTTCTATTCGTCGTCTTCTTATGATGAAAATGGCTTGTGTCTTGCCAGCGTTAATTGTTTTCTTCCTTCTTTAAAATTATCCCAAAAGAACTTCGGTGGATTGTTGCAGAGTTGAAGATATGGCTTCTGCTTGTCGCGACGTGCAATATAAGCAAGTGCCGTCGCACATAGGGAAATTTGAACGCTGTTAGGCAGACGTGCAAGGTCCGCAGTGTAGAGGGTGTAAAGTAATGGGGAGAGTGGTGATCTTTGTGGAACTCCAGCTTGAATCGGTCGCATGTTGAATAGTATGTTATCTAAGATTGAGGTATAATCTGGATGCCCAGATATACGCGTTTGGCAGAGTCATAATTGATATTTCACTGCTTCATAAGCACGGCCAGCTTGTCCATTTCTCCGGTTCGCAGAGGATAATGGGAACAGTTTTAGGGCCTGTCTCATCGGAAACATCCAAGTGTTTTTGTGGTTCACTCTGCTTGGGAGTTGAGACCGATATCGATGGTGTAGGGAAAAAAACTTGTGAAGGGTTTTTGGTTGTCATTTTCGGGAATGAAACGGTCGGTTTTGGAGGCGGCAGAGCCCGAAAATCTTCCGAATTTTCGTTTGGGTCCACCATATCCTGATCAGACTCTGTAGCTTCTCCCGAAGACGATTCCGTTCTGAGGGATTGTGAGCCTATAGCTTTCCTCTTTCCGGAGCATTTTGATCTTGATGAATCTAAACTATGCACCAAAAGCTTAGCCATAAGTTCGTCATTTTTCTAGCGTTGCTCTTTCAACTCTTTTGTCACTCTCTAGGCTGTTGGTGTGTTCTCAGCTCAGTGAGAACTTCCTCCAATTGCTTTTGAATTGCATTTATCTGATTGAATTGCTCAATCAGGCGCGCGATCTGTCGATCCTTTTCATCCATCCCTTAGTGGAAACACCGAAGCTTGGGTGCCGAGGTGACGAAAAAATCGATATGGTGTGGGAAGTTTGAGTTTTTAAGTATTTCTAACAAATGTTTTAATAATAAGTCAATGTCGTTTGTCACTAGTTATAGTATTTTTTTAAATTAAAATATGCAAGTTGAGCAGAAAAACACACCCGGAAATATATGGTTGGAACGCATCCGTTCTTCTCGGCATTCACACTTTCCACTTGCCATCTTCTGGTGTCCCCTCTGCTTGCATCTTATGGTTTCGTGTCACATTCACTTTTACTATTAAGTTTTTTATGCTCGCACTGATGCACGGCATTCACTTTCTTTCTTTGTCTAAATTCACTTCTCGAAATCACTCTCATTCAGCAGTATCACTCTATCCTCCGCTTCCACAAGACTTGGTCGTCGCCGCCGCCGCCGCCGCTGTTGGTATTAATAATGTAATTTCCATTGATTTCATGAAAGACTATGCATTTTATAATTTGGGCAAAACTCAGCTGACTAGCTCACACATATGTACTTCAGATTTCTTACCAAAATACTTAAACTTTTCCTTAAAACCCAATTTTCCACACATGATTCGCACATAATACTCGTAATAATTGAAGCAAAAATATTCATAAGATTAACTTTTTTAGAGAAGAGCTTGCGAATCCATCCAAAGCTTCAATCAGATAAATGAGTTCATATTATATCTCATGAGCACAAATTCAATAATTTTAGAAGTTTACGATTTGCTGCATTAAGTTCACAAATTTTTCACCCAAATACGTTTCACTCAACCCATGTTGAAATATACAGCTAGATGAAGTTGAGAGGAAATTATAGTAAAACTTTGCACGGTTTCTGTTGCCAATTACTGATTTTTTTAGAAGTAAACATAATTCAAAATGTACCATCAGTTAAAAAAATTAAAAATATCCATCTTATACACAAGCCATGAAACATTTAACAAATAAATAAAGCATAACTTAGATTTTGATGTTGAGTTCTAAACAAGTTTCTTTTAGTTTTGATTTTACTTTCTAACATATTTCATGCATCCTAAAAATTGAAACCCACACATTTAATCTTAGTGGCAGGAAAAATTGACAATAATTTCAAGAAAATAAGGTTCTCCTAGCGGTATTTGCCATTTGCCGCTATTCATTAAACTTAATTCTTGCATTTAATGATCCAACTCTATCCACGGTCAAAAGAGGTTTTTTCATGCAAAATATAGAAAATGCAATGTTTTTTGTTTTCTCCGTCAATACTGGAAACCATATGCAGCCTATTCCTGGGAAGGAGAAATCGGTACAAAAGTCTTAAAACTAGACTTAACCGGGCGCACTCATCCTCTGTCGTCATTTGATCTACATGTCCTTTAGATGGAACCTAACTGAAAGAAAACCCAACACTTCTATGTGAAAAAGGATCTTTTTACTTAACCTCCTTGTATTCGTTAATGTTTTAAGCTTAAGGACTACGCTTTGGACAACGAACTGGAATTGACGCTTTGGGTTGGCGGATGTGATGGTTTGGACCTAGTTGCTTTGCACAGTAGTGCCGAGGTGAAACTCGTGTGCGAACGGGTCCAATTCAACTATCATACCGTCTCCGTCCCGGTAAACCCTTCGCAGGCCTCGGAGTACGTTCGAAGTTCGCACCATTGGGTTGGTGGTGTAGGTTTGGTTGAGACGGACTCCCGATTAGCGCTGGTCTGGCTCTGAGCACTTGTCCCCATAAGGGCTTGTGCCAACCCTCGCATGGCCTTCCTGCATTGCAAAGATAACCATGGGACCAAAAAGGCGACTACACACACGAACGGAGATAGCGGCTCCGAGGGGGGACCCAATAAAATGGAGCAAACAAAATCAAAAGATCAAAAACATCCAAAAAATGAAACCAAAAATAATAATGACGACGCAACCAGCGGTTGCAGCCACGATGTCAACAATACATCGAGAGCTGTACTAACCACGAAAAAAACGAAGACTAACACGACGACAGTGACGGTAGACGAAAAACGGAGAACAGCAGACAGTCTGGTGCAGACTGAGATTCCTGCGGGGTTTGGGCGCAGCAAAAAAATTATGCGAACGCCCGAGCGTCCTATTAAGGAGAAGCGGGAGACTCGGCAGGATGCTTCAGGTGTTCGAGCAGTGGAAGATAACATAAAGAGCACCGAAAATTCGATTGTCACGGCTGCGATCGTTACAAAAGCGACCGATGCAAGGGTCACAAATCCCGACATTGCAACGAAAAATCCAAAAGCAAACGAGGAGATTACGGTACTTAAAGCAAAGAGTGACCAGACACCGCGTGATTGTACCGCCACCGTTGAAAATGTGGCGGAAGTACTGCACTCGGAAACGGAACGCGAAAACCTCTCCCAAGGATGGTTGCAAGGTACAATTGCGGCCCAGCGATACGAAGAAGAAAGGCTACTCCGAAAAGCGGGAGATATTCTGAAAAGAATACAAGCTGCATGCGACTCCCCAAAATTTGCAAAGTAGCAAAGGAAGGGCTCCTTGAACTAGAGGAGCTCCTAGATCGCATAGGGCACTATCGGAGGAGCTGGTTAAGGGCCGAAGATGAACAGAAGGCTAAAGAGGCGCTTGGGGCAAAATCTAAAGGCGACATGCAGATAGCTCCATCATTAAAAGTCAATAAAAGAATGGCGTCTAGCCCAATCGAAGGAGATCGGGATATAAGAAGGAAGGAAGAGGCACTTGACGGGCGTGGAGCACCAGATCAGGGGTTCCAGACAGTGCTTACAAAAGGAGCGAAGAAAGCCGCTAAGAAACTCCTTCAAAAAAAGCCAGAAAATAAAATTTGCACGTACGCCCAATTAGAAAAAGGACCTGATGCAAAATAGGAGAGGCAGAAGCCCCGACGAAGACCTCGGCAGCAGGCACTGCTTGTAAAGCCCCAAGATGGCCGATCCTACGCGGAGGTGCAGCGGGACATCAGGGAAAACGTAAGGCCCGAAGACACCAATACTACCATTAAAGTAGTACGACCAACGCGGTCGGGCCACATACTGGTCGAATTCGGAGCAGAGGCCGGCAATAAAGAAGCATTCTGTGACGCAGTAAAGAAAGTCCTCAGCAAAAGCGCAACAATAGCCCCGCTCGAGCCGATGGCAACGATCGAAATACAGGACATTGACTGCGTGACGGATCTGGCCGAGGTAGAAGAGGCCATCAAAAGGGAGTTCCCTAGCGTGGGAAGGATCAAAGCGAGACTGACACCAGAAAACAACAGGGGACAACGCATGGCCATAGTTGACTTGACCAAAAAGGACGCCGAACAATTCCTGAACAAGGGCAAAGTACGAATAGGGTGGGTTGTCTGTAGGAAACGGCAAAGAGCAACGCCTCTTCAATGTTTCAAATGCCTTAGTTATGGTCACACCACACAAGTATGCAAAGAACCCGATAGGAGTTCCCAATGTTACAAATGTGGTGAAATGGGACATAAAAGAAAAGAGTGTACGAAGGAGGCACACTGTATTCTTTGCAAGGATGCTGATCCAAAACCTGATTTTGGACACGTCTTGCGATCAGGAAAATGCCGGGTGTTCCAGGAAGCCCTAGCCAAGGCCAAATCAGAACTTCGATGTCCCGCATCCTGCAGCTAAACCTACACCGCAGTTCAACCGCCCAAAATCTGCTTGAGCAGTTTGCGAGGGACAGGAAAGCCGACTTCTTGCTGCTGAGTGAGCAACACCATAATAAAAGTCCTGCATTATGGTACTCTGATGAAACTGGTACTGCCGCTATCTGGGTTCGGAACAGTGACATTCAAGCGGAGAGTTGTGGACGGGGGGACGGTTTCGTGTGGGTTCGGTGCTCAGGGATCACCTTCTTTAGTGTGTACCTAACGCCTAACGAGTCGATAACATCTTTCCAAGCCAAGCTTAATGCTTTGGAGGGCGCTGTCTCGAACGTAGAGGGTAAAGTGCTCGTTGGGAGCGACTTCAATGCTAAAGCAATCGAATGGGGCATGCCTCAGACGGATCCGCGGGGAAAACGAATCCTGGAAATGGCGGCCAGGACGGCCCTCGTCGTACTAAACTCCGGAAACGCGCCGACTTTCCGCCGTATTGGCTGTGAGGGAACCACAACGGACGTAACATTCGCCTCGGAGTCCTTAGTACGGAGGATACACAACTGGAAAGTATTAGAGGACTACTCAGCCAGTGATCATCAGTGCATTCTGCTTGAGATAAGTGATGCTATCTCCCGACGTCCGTGCTCTCGGCCTTCTACAACTGGATGGAACATTGGAAGAATGGATGTCGAGAGGTTCGTCAAGGTTCTCACAGCAGGTGAGCCGCTGCAGGGAGCTCCGGAGGGGACGGAAGAACTGGCAGCTCAAGACGTGGTGAACTCTACTATGAGCATAATCACGACTGCTTGCTGTACTTCTATGCCCCGTCGAAGACCCCGGCACGGCAAGCCCCCAGTGTACTGGTGGTCTACTGAAATCGCTGAAAAGCGGAGGGAGTGTCACAAGCTTCGACGTGAGGCTCAACGAGCGCGGAACCGTGACAAGGCATGCAACCAGGTGGCAGCATATAAGTCGGCTAGGAAATGCCTTCGCAAACTGATCAACAGTAGCAAAGCTCGCTGCTGGCAAGACCTAGTGGACAATGTGAACAAGGATCCGTGGGGCCTTGGCTACAAGCTGGTCATGGGGAAACTTGGTACCCTACGGAAGCCTTGTATACATGACGCGGAAAAGATGGACGCGATAGTGCGGGGACTCTTCCCCGCCCATCCCGTTCGTGTTGACGCTGTCCATGGTGAAACAGCAGTCGAGTGCCCACTCTTCACACAGCTGGAACTGGAGGAGGCCGTCCTCTCCTTGAAAGCGAGGAAGGCTCCAGGTCCAGATGGTGTTCCAGCTGAGGTATTGCGGCTCGCCTATCACCATTGTCCTGACTTGCTGCTCAGCACATTCAACGCTTGCCTACGGGACGGGGTTTTCCCGGTACGATGGAAGGTGGCGAGGCTCGTGCTGATCAGCAAGGGGAAGGGAAATCCCGAATCGCCGTCTGCATACCGCCCGTTATGCATGCTAGACACGGCTGGGAAAGCGCTAGAGAAACTCATCAAGGGAAGACTCACTGACGCGATTCGTGCTGCTGGGGACCTATCTCTTCGGCAGTACGGCTTTAGAGCAGGACGTTCTACCATTGATGCGATTGCAGAGGTGGTGAACGCGGTCCAAAAGGCAGAGGCATATAGTCGCAACAAGTGACGGATCGTCCTGTTGGTGACACTCGATGTCAGGAATGCCTTCAACTCCGCTAGATGGGTGGATATTCTGGACACGCTGGAAAACTCTTTTCAAGTTCCAGAATATCTAATGCGGCTTTTGAGGAACTACCTAAAGGACCGAAGCCTGCTCTACGACACGACACAGGCCCAACGAATGATGGAAATTACATCGGGTGTTGCCCAGGGATCTATCCTTGGTCCGGACCTGTGGAACGTGTCTTACGATGGGCTACTGAGACTTGAGATGCCAGATGAGTCGCGCTTGGTCGGCTATGCGGATGATGTTGCGGCTCTTGTCACCGGACGCACCGTTGAACAAGCGCAACTTAGGCTAGGTATGCTAATGTGCCGAGTGAGGGACTGGATGACTGCTCGCGGGCTCAGTTTAGCATTGGAGAAAACCGAAGTGGTCATCTTGACAAAAAAGAGAATCCCTAGAGTAAAGATGATCAGTATTGGAGATATACAAATCGAATCGAAGCAAGCGGTGAAGTACCTGGGGCTGCTGATTGACTCGAAGATGAGTTTCTCTGAGCAAATCAGGGCAACGGTTGAGAAGGCTGCTTCGGGAATATCGGCCCTGAGTCGACTTATGGCCAACGTAGGGGGACCCAGCCCATCAAGAAGACGCTTCTTGATGAGTGCTGTAGGGTCAGTGCTACTGTACGGAGCAGAGGTATGGGGCGACGCTCTCAGCAAGGAGGTATACCGAAAACGATTGGCACAGGTACAGAGAATCTTCGTATCCAACAGTCTCCGACTCGGCGGTGGGAGTGATTGCAGGCGTGATACCTGTCGCCCTCGTTGCTAGAGAGCGCCGCGCTATTTACCTGCGCCGAAACGAGGATGCGAGGGAGATGGTTGTCCGCGAGGAGAGACAACGCTCGCTCAACGATTGGCAGCAGTCTTGGGGGAATTGCACGAAGGGAAGGTCGACTGCGCGCCTCATCCCAGATGTGAGACCGTGGCTAAATCGAAGGCGTGGTGAGACTGACTTCTATCTGACCCAGCTTTTGAGCGGGCACGGGTGTTTTCAGTCTTACCTGCACAAGATCGGTAAGTCACGGTCTCCCGATTGTCGGTTTTGCCCAGGAGAGGAGGACAATGCCTGTCAAACATTTTTTGCGTGTACAAAATGGGTCAGGCTGCGAAGGGAACTCTACAGGGAGACGGGAGAGCTCACCCCGGATAATATAGTTGCGGTGATGCTCGAATCGGTTGACAAATGGAACCAGGTGGCACATTATGCTCGGGCAGTCCTAAAATATAAAAGGGACTCACAGCAGCTGGAGGCGCTGGGGCTGGGGGATCGCTCTTCTGGCATTTCCTCTTCCCCTCTCCCCTCCCGCTAGGATAGGGACTCCCCAGCTTGAAGGCGCCCCACGGCGTAACAAAACGAGACCTGGCCCGAAGTAATGTGTCAAACGGTTCCAGGCTAGGTTCTCAGATTGACAGGGGAGGTGTTTAGTGGGTAGTCCAAGGGTATCCTCCATGGGAGTCCCACACTGCCAGACTCGGCGGGCGTAAATGCCTTCACCTCCCTACCACAAAAAAAAAATTTTTAAGCGGACAAAATTCAAATGGCTGCAACTTTGGCAAATAATGCTTGATTGTTTCGTGACTTTCAGGATACAAGAAACGTAGGTTGAGTATACAATTTTAGTAGCAAACCTTCATGAACAAAGTTTGGTGAAATTTCAACTTCTAAGGTATTTGTTGTACTTGTACTTACAAAGAACTACATCAATGATTACAGGTGTCCAATGACGATGAAGGAGAACAAACTTTTTCCTATATTTCTGCTCCTCCTGCCACTCTAAATGCAGTTTCCTTCAATTTATACTGAATTAAGACTGAGATCACTAATATTAAGACCGAGTGATATTCAAATTTTTGAGCTGCAGGACGCAAAAATGGTTAAGAATAGGTCATAAATATTATAATGATTAAGTCAAAGCGCTGACAACGCTTCGCTTAGTGTTTACTTGTCACTGAACCAAAACAACAGCCTTAGATCAGATTGGAACGACTATCGCACCGTATAAAGACCTATTCTTTTAGAGCTTGGAATGTTAGATCACACGAACAGACACGGTGCACTGCGAAAACTTCTGGATGAAATAAAAAAAATACGGAATCACCATCCTCGTAGTGCTTAACAGTGGCAAATTACAAGGACACCATGAGTTCGAAGTGGCTTTCATTATTGGCAGTACATTTAAACAAATTATCAACGACTTCAAGCCCTTTAACGAAAGAGTCTGTGCGATTCGTATCAAGACCAAATTCTTTAATGCCTGGCTGGTCAACTGTCACATACCTAAAAAACACAAAGAGAAGGCAATCAAGGACGAATTTTACAGCATCGTGGAATGCACTGTCGATGCATTGCCGTTAAATGACATGAAAATTGTTCTGAGTGACATCAATGCAAAAATCTTTAGGAACAAATGAAGGCCACCGCCTTCATGCAGAGACCAGCGACAACGGACACTGCCTGATAGATTTCGCTGCTAGCAGAGGCTTTACAGTAAGCTCTACACATTTCCCGCATCGACATTCATAAGAAAACGTGGGCGTCCGCAGACTGTCACACATTCAACTAGATCGACCATATTTTTATGCAAAACTGAGTGGCCACCAGCATTCTTGAAACACAATCATTCCATGACACTGTCTGTGATTCAGACCACTACCTTATATGGACCAAGTTCCGATGCCATATATTCAAGAGAGTAAACAAAGCAGATCAGTAACTCCAAGGAACCAGATACACAAGCTAAATGATAGCTCTGTAACGTTGACATACATGTCAGCGCTGAGAAATTGCATCAACATATTCCCGTAAGCAAGAGAAAGTAGTGATGGCATCAAAACTATGTGGAAGATAGTAAGAGATGCGGTAACAGAAGCGGCCGAAGATGTCTTGGGGCATAGACCAAAGAAATGTAGGAACGACTGGTAAGACGGAGAATGCAAGAAAGCAGTTAAAAAACGAACCAGACGTACAAAGAAAACACCCAGTGACCAACTTGGGTAAAAGAAGAATATTATAAAACCCTTTGACGTCAAGCGAAAAAAATATACTGAAGAAATAAACGAATCGCCGTCAACACCAAAATTCACCAGATAAACGAAAACATGATCCTATATGAACTCAGATCGGTGCATGCCTCTATTAAACAATCCTCAAACAAGTCTTTGCAAAAGTACACAAGGATCGATTATAGGTAACCAAATTGAAATCAAAAGTTAATGGCTGCAATATTTCCAAAAGCTATTCATACAATCCCCAAAAATTACTGAAGCTGTGAATATTCTAGAAGCAGCGCAAGAGTTCCCAGTTTCACCACCAACTAGAAGCGAAGTACAGGTAGCAGTACACGACTGCAGAAAAATAAAGCTCCTGAAATAGATAGAATATCAGCAGAATTGCTTCAGAGGGGGATGCCCATCTAAGTAACCTTCTCCATTGATTACTATGTAGAATATGGTCAGAGGAGCAGATACCAGAGGACTGACGAAAAGGTATAATATGTCCTATATACAAAAAGGGGACAGGTTAAGGTTCGAAAATTATAGAAAAATTTCTTTGCTGTGTACGTCTTATAAAATGCTCTCCAAAACCATAGAAAGAAAATTAAAGCCGTGCTATGAAAGTATCATGGAGGAATTGCTCTACTGTATACGTCTTATAAGTGCTCTCCAAAACCATAGAAAAAAAATTAAAACCGTGCTATGAAAGTATTATAGGAGAGATCAGGGAGGCTTTCGAAGTAGATGGTCTACAATAGTCTAAATATTCTCAGTTAAGCAGGCGCTCGATAAATGCTGGGAATATAACATCGATGTGTACTAACTTTTTGTAGACTTCAAGCAAGCATACGTCCGTGTTGACAGAAATGCGCTGTACAAAATAATACTTGACTTTGGTGTCCCGACAAAACAAGTCTACATGGTCAAAATTATGATGCTAAACACAAAGTATCAGGTCAAGATAAATGGTCAACTAACTGATAGCTTCATAATGAATTCAGGCTTACAACAATGAGATGTACTTCCCCCAATGCTATTTAACATTGCGTTGCAACACGTCATCAGGAAGCTCAATATTATGGCATCTTCAATCTCAGATGGCAAAGAAGCATTCCTGTGCCAAGAATCTGAATCAAGCCGGATCGGCCTGCAAGTTAACGAGACTAGAACTAAATTCCTGACTTAAACGAGGCAGAAAACTCCAGTTTGACAAAACCTGACCGTAGGAGACTATAATCTTGAAAGTGTGGATAATTTCGTTTATCTTAGAGCCAACCTGAGAATACAAGAGGTGCCAAAAAGGACGAGATTACATTTACAAATCACTTGTCAAACCTGTGCTGTTGCATGGAAATGAAATATGGACCCTGGCGAGCGAAGCGGAAAAGGCAGTGGACACATTTGAACGCAAAGTGGTCTGCAAAACCTAGGGACCAGTGAAACAAGGAACAGAGTGGAGACTTTGTTCCAATGATAAGTTGTGTGAATTATTTGACGATACACCTGTATCCACTTGTGTAAAGTCACGCAAAATATTTAATAAATTTATGTTATTTTTGTTATCTTTTTAGTACCTAAAAACTTTTTGTTGGGTTATTTTATGAATGACTTACTATGACAGTCTACACTCTATTAGTTGGGAACTAACCACCTCTGATAAAAGTATACTTCTGACTACTCAATATTTTTGTTAATAAATAATCATCCAATGCTTGGGAATTTTTAATCTGAGCTCTGAGCTAACATACAAACATATTTTGTAGTGAATAAAATGTTTTCATAAGGTCCGTAAAGGACCGCAGCGATGTTCTGCTGCCTCGGCAGAGGAAGGTGTTGATTCCTGCCGAGAATGCCCTCGTCCGGAGACGCGTGAATGCGCTGGCAGGCTAGCATTGCGGTGGACACATAGAACTCGTTTGACGAGAAACTCAGCAACAGCGCTTGCCTGCCGTTATTTTCTAATCGTCCGCACTCTGCTGCGAAACCGTAAGAAACTAAATCGAATTGGAGCACAAGCGTGTGTAAGCACCTCGCTATAAAATTCGCACTTCGATTTTTCTTCTGCGTGCGTTTATTCACATATCCACTAACTCTTGTGTGAATCAAGAGAACTTCGCGCACTCGTAGTCGGTACACGCGATAATTTTGCCTTTTTTTTCCTCGCGCCGTCCGCACTGGTTGACGATCGTGACCCAACTCCCCGGCGCGAGCAAGTTCCCCCCATCGCCCAAACAACGGCAAACCCTCGAACCAACACACTCTGCAAACCGTTCTCTCGCTCGTTCACACACACTTGTTTGGGACTAGCCAACATTCCTCTCACACTTAAAAATATTTGGAACTCGACTATCCACTAGAAATCAGATTTCTAATCAATTCCCTGAGACAATTTTCATTTCTTCACTGAATAATGTACATTTGTGTTTAACACACCGCGCAAGTCTCATTGCCCCGGCACACTCCACTTAACTCCATGCAATCTTTTCTTTCAGTCGCGACGGAAGAGTCAATCTTCCTCACGCCATGGCAAATTCAAATGCACCTTTCTTCTTTCCCTTCGTCTAACATCCCGTACACTCCCTGCATTAAATTGAACTTGCCGGATGAAATTAATCATGCAAAATACACGAATTCACGCCAAATTTTAAGCATTTCACAGCGCAACAATTCAATAAAATGACCTTTCGCTGGTGTTTTGCCGCCGCGCGCACACTCCGGCGCTCGTCAGTTGCAATCATTTATTTGCTACACTCGCGCATGCTGTGTCCAATGCACTTAAAAATAGCGAGTCATTCTCAAAAACATCAGCTATTAAATTTTGATATTTTTGATGCACCTTCACATATTCTCGACAAATTGAATGTGAATATTTTCACCTTTCAGCGTAGATATTGTTTCAATGCCCTCATTTTTGATATGATCGAGGAACATTTGTTTGAGCATATCCTGCAATCGATCTGGTATGGGTTTCAGGAGGACATACATATTCCGTAGATCTTTTCGTTTCTCTTGTGATACCATATCTTTGCATTCAGAATAGAGGAAATCAAGATGGTCATTTATAAATCGCTCTTCACACTCCTGACCTCTTCAGTTACTACAATTTGTTATGCGAAATCGAACCATACCTAGGAGGCTAAACTTATATTGTTAAGGACAGATTTTCTATCTGCAGTGCGAATACCTAAAAAATGCATATTTGTAAGCTCTCGTGAACCTTTTCAATCAAATGGATTTATGAGTAGCCAAAACTATACCTGAATAATTTAAATAAGTCGAGTTGTATGCGATGACAAATTTTCTATATTTAGTTATCAATAACAAAGCGCGACCAACTCTATAAAATAAAGTACTTATAATGCACAATACCATGCTGGATTGATTGAAGATCGATAAAGCCACATGAAAACGAACAAACTCCGAAAGAGTGTAATAAATAGAAACAAAATATTCGTGCAGTGAAAGATTTCAATGATGGCTGCTAGCTTACAAGCAACCAAGAGCTATACCTACTCTTAATATACTCACGCGCACCAAGATAAGATAAGCCATGAAATTTATTGAATAGATATTTTCAATTGCCTCCACAAATATTAGGATGTGAATGTGTTATCATGGGAAAGTCAGGCAATTGCTCCTCATGGTCCCAACGCGTCATCATCAGACCAACAATACTTTAGCCAGGCAAGTCTCAGTCTTCTGCACAACAATTTTCCCTAGCCATAAGTATGTTGCTCAATTTGCAAATGATGCCTACTGTGAGCGGTGGAGTTTAGCTGCGGAGATTAAACTTCAGCCATATAGTAGATTTGGTCAAATTTCGATGACATACTTATTTTTGGAAGCAAGGATGTTTTTTATAGAAAGAAATTTTCATGAAATGTCTTGCACATTAGTAATCAAATGAATTGGCGGCAATTCAACACGAACACCCGTTTTCAGAATTTTTTCAAACAAGATTTTATGAAGACCTGCCAATCTCACGACCGGGGTCTCCGCCTTTTTATTGTATTATAAATATATAGAAGCTGCAAGCATCAAACTTCGTTGAGTGGTCAAAATAGTGGTCTATTTGCTTTATACTCCAACGCTATTGAAAAGTAAAGACAAGGCAAAAAACTAAACTTATGTGATAATCTACCCATCTTAGTAGATGTCTAAAACTTAACCGATACAGTTCATGATATCGCTAGGATATCTGAATTTTCTTTAGTCCCGTAATCAGATATAACAGCAAGGGTCCTTCATTCTGGAGTACCTCGTCAAAATCTAATCATAAAGAGGTGGGATTATACAATACGAATTTTCTTGATTTCAGTAGCAACATATGTATACATACCACAGTTTCATGAAAATATAGTATATGAGGTGGGGAATGCGAACTTCTTAATATAATTGATGAACCGCGAAATCTTCGCAGCCAAACAAAATTCTGGCTGTTAGTTTGGGGAATATGTTCATCCCGCCTTTCTGATTCGATTAACCTTCTCCATTTAAGTGAGTTGCAATTATAATTAAGTTGATTTGTAGATTTGCTTGAATTGTTTTAATTACTTAGTTGTTAACATAAGCCCTTCTACCAGAAACATTCTCATGCGAACTCACCTATATAATACGAGTATGTGCAAAGAAAAATCAACGACTAATACTCTTTCCTCCCTCCATTCCGTTAGTTCCTTTAGCTGCTGTGGCAAGGCTTAGCTCAAGAAGCATGCAGCCACTACCATAAGAATTATTGAACCTGCCAAAAAACCCATATGCAGCCATTAATTTCTCTTCGATATAAGTATACTTTGGCCCCAATGAATCCGAAACATCGCACGAGCTCGTACAACATCAAACATAACTAATGTACGCGCTTCCAAATGTGTGCTCTGGCCATAAAAAGATTAAGAGTTTTAAGATTATGTTGCTATTATCATTATTGCCATTCTAAACTGATGGAAACCTAAGATCAGAAAAACATCAATTTCATTGAACAGTGTCAGTTGTATGGAAATGATGTTGTTCATTAAGCAGAAAGTCTTGGTCACCGCTTTTACCGACGGAAAGAAAACTTCACCCCGAATAATGCACATATGCAGATAATTTAAGTGATTCAATTTGTCGTCGAATAAAGGAGCAAGGATTAGTTTTCACCTGTTGCATGCTTTGAAATTTTTGTTTTAAGTTGGTTTCGTAGGGTTGACTTCCTTGTTAAAGTTGTTATCGGTCCGTCCGTCTGTCTGTCTGTTTGTCCCGTGTGTGATAGGATTTTTTTCCTAGAAATTACAAAACCTACAATCTCAAAAGTTTGTGAAAAGTCAGGAATGCTGATATAATTAAAGCTTTTTGTGGTCGGAAAAGATACAAATGGTTTAAAGAGGAATCACACCATATAGCGATATGACCCTTAATATACTTTTCTTTCAAAATTTGTCCTTCGATATTCCAAGCCATTTTTACGAGTATCTTAAAAAATGATAGTTAAACTCAAATTAAATTCAAAGACCAAATAAATTTCATTCAGGAGCCCTAACATAAGCTCTCATAACTGTACAAAAATTGAAATATTAAAAAATACATTTACTCACTCATATTTTTCTTTCATAGTCGTCCGGGTATATATTGAAAGGCCTTGGTGAGATATTGTCATGTTAAGTCTGAAAATTGAAAGTGCGCAGGAGAAGGGAAAGAAAACAAAAAATCGGAACCCCTTCTCACAGGCCTTTATTTGCACTTAGTTTTAGTATCATTGGCTGAGAGGCTTTTTGTTTGTTTTTTGTTGCGGCAAGATTGCTGTTTCAGCCTCTCTTAAGTGCCAAAACCTTGGTCCACACTCGGTAACCCCATCCTTCAGATCTGATTCGTTGTTTCTGAGTAATTGTTGTAATCGAGCAGGTACGGTTGTGAACCCCGTCCAATACGCGAATGGGATCCGAATATTTTTTCTAAAAAATTAGTCAGGAAAATTGATATATTGTAGCAAAACCACAAGAGTTTAAAAAGCTAGTTAAACGCAAAATATAAAAATCCGGCGATAATTTCAATACATCTCGGAAATGTTTGAATAAAAAAATGAATGTATTGTAGATGAAATTGTACGGGAGAAGCGATAGATATAATGCCCTAATGAAAAATTTATGTTAAATGTATAACATTACTGTTCATCCTGATGAATAAAAAAAGTTATTTCATAAGTTCCTTTAAAACAATTACAATATAATTAAAAATAAATATTACGCACTACTGCCCTCCATAATATAGCTAAATAGATTACCAGATTTGCCACACGCAACTGCATGCTGGCGGAGAAGCATCTCTAGTTGAGTTTACTGGTTCATTCCTAGCCTGTAATGTGGACTAATTGATTTGTTACATTGATAATTGGTTTTGAATCTTTTGCATTTACAATTCAAATCAAATGATCTTTCGTCACATAGCTCGCACTATTTGGCTTCAAAACCAAATTAATATACAAAGATGCAATTTTGATGTCTTCTCATATTTTGTTCGAATGAATAAATTTGTGAAAATACTTATACGATCTTGTGTATAAACCCGCGTAACAGGGTATAGTGCACATGATGCTTTATTAACTCTTATTAGTGTCAATGGGCACATAATTCACTTTTTCTGTTCGCTCTATCTTGTACTTACTTAAAATGGATTCATCGACTGAATAAAACCTACAATTTGCTTTACTTTCATTTCAAGGAAATTTGAACAAATAATAAACTTATTGACAAAAGCATAGAATTTGTTTTTGATAAGTTAAATTATATTGTAATTGGAAAAATGATTCAGCAATCCGTAACATTCTATAAGCGTAGATTTAAGCTACAAAATGAATTTGAATGAGCCTTCCTTAATCCCGCAGATGCATTGTATCTCTCACTGTACACGAATCTGGATTTAGTAAAACAAACATTTGATGATGTTCATTTTCCTTCAATCAACATTTGAAACATTAAAAATACATTTTCGGTTCTATCAGTATTTATACCGTTGTTACAAAAAAAGGTACTTGCTTCGAACTTCATCCAGAGAATGTGTTTACGACCTGCTTCAATCCAAGGGGTTCTCATTTCTTAATGCGGTTTGTTGAATTTAGCAGTAAATGATACTACGCATATTGGTGAAAGTCTTCAATTATTTTCGAAATTGTCGCTTTCAAGAGAATAGGCTTTTATCTTTTATTTTGTTCAAATAACCGGTTGTTTATCAAATTGGTAATGAAAATACGGGATGGATAGCAGTGATTAAATTTTCGAGGAGAACGCGGAGCTAATTTAAGGGAAAATCTTGGAGTGAGATAAAAAGCGCGCGACTAGCGTGAACGTGGTTAGCGGATAATTTTAAGTGTTGAAGGGTTTTGTTGTTTTGCTTACTACGTTAATGATTGAGTGGACGATGCAATTTTGCAAATAACGGTGATTGAGGGAAATAAATTAAGAATTTTTGGAATTCTGTCTGTTCGAAACCGCAAGACAGCGCGGACGCCGCGTGGAGAATTAACTTGAAGTGTTAGATATACGCGATTTTGTGGAATTGGATGACAATTCTTTTTACCAATTGTTGTGTTTCGAATAAAAAGATATTTTATAGTGAAAAATTGCCCCAATTAAACTTAACGGATGGTTTGGAGAGTGAAAGCGAAGGAAATGTACCGATAATAGTACAGTTGAGTTAAAGCCAATTTCCAAAGTGAATTTTCTCGCAATTTTGCTGACGCGATTATTTGTGGTGTACGGAATAAGCCGTTTGTATAGAGGTTTTTGATTCATCGAGTTGTAACGGAAGAATTAAACCGTTTTCCGCCGACTGGCCGACTGAACTGTCGAGAATCCCATCTTTCTATTGGAATTTACTGCACACCGAAGGGGAACGAGATTTTATAAGACTTTTGGCAGAATCAGCGGAACACCCGTACTCCAAAGAGCATTTGTCTCCACCGATAAGACGGAAGTTAGCTAGGTCGCGTATGAATTCATATAGGCAATAATTTAGTCACGGGACTCCAAAATTTTCTCATGATAAACATCGGAAACTTCAGCCGTCTAGGGAAACGTGAGGCAATCATTGATTGTATTCGATTAGGCGCCCGTTATTTTTTTGTGTTTTGTTTAAATTTATTGAATTTAGTAAAACAAATAATTACTGCTAAATTTTTCATTCCGTCATAAATAAATGAAACGGTTCGTGCGAGTGGATTTTGGTTCCGGTTTTCGATTATTTTACAATTCCAGGATTCCCCGCCCCAAACACGAGCGCTCGTCGAAGGAGGTTTGGGGGTAAGTACCCTTCTTTGTTCAACAATTATATTTTCTTTGCATGCTTCATTGAATTTACCTACATACTAATACCTGAACCAAAGCACTCGGACTGTCTTCGTCAACCGAGTCAGACCAGCGTTTCCTCGGTATCCACACTGATCTCCGGCTTTCGGTTCTCCCAGCGAATACGTTGACCGTCCATACCATTCACGTGGCTAGCCCATTGTAGCCTCTACAGTCTTACAATTGGTGTATTGTCGATCTAGCTGCTCTAAAGTCACCTTGATACTCCCCAATAATACTTTTGGCGTATGATCCGATTTTATTTTCTAAGATCTTTGAAAATATTTTGTACGCCGTACAAAGTAGTGATATGCCTCTATAGTTTTTACACGGTCACCTTTTTTTCTGGATAGAGAATATAACTGATTGGCTCCACTCTTTTGTTATATGTTCTTGTTGTCAAATGTGTTGAATGACTTTGTAAAAAGCTTTATGAACACCGCTGCCATCATATTCAATGAGCTCCCTGGGCATCTTATCGATGCCCGGCGCTTTATTATTCTTTTGGGCTTTGATGGCGGAAAAAACTTCATCCAGAGTTGGTGGCGCCAATAGACGCTCTCCGTAGACATATATAGGATCCGATGTTATGGAGATATGCGGGGGATTAAGGAGGTTCTTGAAATATGATTTCCATCTTTCCTTAACCCTGGTTTCATCAGCGATGATATTGCCGATGTCATCACGATAGAGCGTGGTATTGGGCTGATAACTTCGTGCCAGGCTTTTCACAACTTTGTATGCATGTTTTGTCTTGTTGCTCGCTAGACTTACATCGATTCTTCTCAATTGGTCATCATAGCATTTTCTTTTCTTAATTCTAATTATCTTATCCACTACTCTTCTGAGATTTTCATAGTTTTCTCTCTTCATCCTGGTTTTCTTACCTAAGTATTCCTTGTACGCCTGATTCTCTTTGTCCAACGCATTCTGGTACTTATCATCGAACCAATCATTTCTTTTGCGCCGGGATTGATGTCTGATTGTCTGTTCTGCCACGGTCTTAATAGCCGCTTTCACTTCCATCCAGAGCTCGTTGCTTGTTTACCGCGATGTGTCTGATAAGATGGAAACCAGTTGCTTGTTGAGGGCCTCCGTGAAATTTTTGGCCACACACGCCGTTTGGAGTCCGTTGATGTCAAATTTCTGTAGCGGGCTGATCTTCGCCGAATACGCCTTTGACATTGTTTGATCAAGTAATGATCTGAGTTACAATTGGCTCCTTGGTATGTACGAACGTCAAGTATGCTCGAGGCCCATCTTTGTTGCATCAGAACATGGTCGATCTGGTTTTGTGTGTTGCCATCCGGTGATACGCAGGTCATTTTATGAATGCATCGATGAGGGAAGCAAGTCGAGCGTATGACTAGATTCTTGCTACATGCAAAGCCAATCAGGTGCTGGCCGTTGTCATTTGTTTCATTGTAGAGGCTAAATCCTAAAGTCGTTCTCCGGTGAAAAAGCTCATTGCCAACCTTAGCGTTGAAATCACCCAGAATTATTTTTGTGTCGTTTGTAGGCAATGAGACGACTAGTCTTACCAGATGATTGTACAGGTACATGTATCAGTTAAAATGATTCTTTTAATAGAAGTTAATCTTACCCGGGAGAACAGTATTAGACAAGAGATTCACTCATCAATATATCTGTTTGTCCCTGTTTATCTGTCCATTCATCCGTCTGTCTGACCGTGAATTCAACCATCCTAGTCCTCAAAATTGTAGAAGCGCCCCTTCTGAGTGCGAAAAAGGTTTAAGATATTTTAAGGAGATATTCTTTATCATAGAGGTGACTCTTTAGACAGTTTCAATAAAGTCAGTCTTAATTAGTTCGTAGATTTAAAGTTAAAATTTTACCTATGTCTCATTTATGGAAAGATTTTTTTGCTTTTACGCTTCACGCAATATGGTTATGTATTCAGTTGGGCATGCACGCTTTCGATTCTGACTTAAGCATGTTGTGTAGACAAAAGTATTTTCCTTTCAGAAGGATTCTAAACTCAGCTTATGATAAGCAGATACCAATAATAATTAAACTCAGAAAACATCTCAACAACATGTAAGTCAGATACCCGGTTTTTAACAATCCATTAATACTCCAATTTAATCGGCCCCTGTTTCGCTGCAATATTAGATACTACGAGTAGTATTATTGACTCAACAGCATCTTAGAAATATTATCTAAACATTTTGAAGAGATCCGATAAAAACGGCAGTGTTTGATTCAAGGGAAAAAGTCTATATGGTCGAAAAACCGTATATGTATTATTTTTGCAATCGCAAAAAAATCAAATGACTGTAACCTCCGTAAATATCACTCGGTTTTCTTGAAGCAAACAAAATAAAAGCACACTGGAATAACTTAATAAATAAATTGCATCAAATTTAAGGATATCCTACCACACGATTTCATTGGAGAAAATGGAAAATTTAAAAATCATACTATTTTTACAAAACTGTGTAAATGTTGACTTTTAAGGTGATTTTTATTTTTGCAATAGTAAATAACTACCACCAGCATTTTTTTAGGTTTTTCGGATAGCAGGTGCCCAATTTTTCCGTATATTTTTCCTTCCCTTCAGATATTTTCCCTTCTGCCTTGTTATTTAGAGTTTGTGTGAACTGAATAATCTAACTGCTGTAGGTTGAGTTATATATAGTTGAACGCAATACTTTAAGCAATTGCTGATAAGGAAGCCTAAAGTCCTTTAGCAATAGGGACTCGTAAATTTTAAAATGTGGCCTTCCTCATGCTTAAATGGAATAAGTTTTGCAACCTGAGGCTAATTTGTAGCACAAACATACCTAATTTATTTATGAGCCTTTTATTGTTTGAAAGGATGAATTCATCATACATAAAATATAATAAATGTGGTTCGCTCTTTTTAATAAATAGATTTCTCAATTAATCAGTCCAGTTCTAACAATGCTTCATATATATTTTCGACGATGGTGTTTTGTTCAAATTATCTTGGGCTTAGTCAAATACCTGTCTTTCTTGTGACATGGCATAAACTTCGAATTTATTGATTTCAGTCATCGGTAAAGAAATTTCTTCGCTCAGTCGAGTTAACATTTAAACCCAATTGGAAAATATGATTTACATCCCTAACAAAATGCGTTTGTAATTTACACAAGGTAGAAGGTGGGTATCGTATACTACATATATTTCCAAGCTAATCATAATTCAATCCAAATAGCATTTTAATTGCATACGTTCCATTATCACCTCTGACGCAAAAAAAAGATCAAAGCTCACGCCCACGGGTTGTTTTGTAGCTTCATTCGCAAAATGATTCGCCATTGGCTATAGCCAAATTCATGCCCAATTACCCATCCAAAAAAGTAATGCAAAATTTTGAGCAGCCGGTCCCCTGAATTTGATTATACCTTATTCTGAAGCTACAGGGTGTTTCACGGCAGCTTTTGGATTTCCAACTGAAATAAAACAAGTTGGGTAGACAGACCTATGCTCATGTCAGAAGGGTTTTGTACTCAACTTACAAAATGCAGTAACCAGCAACGAATAAAATCAAGAAACATGTCAAAGACGATTTAATTGGAGAAAATGTGAAATTCGAGGATCATACTATTATTAACAAAGTTGAACGAATTTTGAATTCTGAGGTATTTGTTATAATTATACCCATAAACATCTCCTTTGATATTTTTTTCAGATTTTTTAGATCACTGGTGTCCATTCGCGAGGAAAGAAACACATTTTTCATGTATTTCCCCCCTGTGCTCCAACTGAAGCAAAAACTGTCAGTTTAAGAACTGTTTTGAAAAGCTCTCATAGAGAACTTTCAGTTGATACTCATATCGGCTACCTTTCATGAAATTTTTTTCCAGGGGCCCCTCCTCTGTACTGTAATCATCGATTCATGGCCTATTTTTTCGAATCCTAGAATGGTTACAAAGCCCTTTTGCTAGGAGCTCTCTCCTGCCTCTTCGACTTGTTTCAATTGTATGTACTCATCTTCATGATATCTATCATTCCTGCAATTTTCATGCAAATTCTAGCAAAGCTGTAGTGTCTAAGTCGGTAAAAAGCGCATATGGCTCCATAGCCATATGTTTCCATAGTAATACAGAGCATATTGCTCCATAGTAATACACGAAAATTCAAATCGCTATAACTTCGGTAAATACTATTCGATCTTTATGAAACTTTCCAAAAAGATCAATCTTATAAATAGCCATCTCTTTGCTAAATTTTATTGAGTTTAAGGGTACCGTTTAGATTTTATTCAAGAAAATACAAAATCAATAAATCATACTATTACTAACAAAGTTGAGTGAGTTTCGACTTCTCATGTATTTGTTGTTGTTGTACTCATTAAGGCCTACATTCTTGATTTTTTTCAGATTTTTCGGATGGAAGGTGTCCAATCGCGAGGGGGGGGGTACGCGAAAAGTTCGTACATTTCCCCTTCCCCTGCCCCCCTCGGTACTTATAAGACAATTTTAAGACTTGTTTTGAAAAGATCTCATTGAGACCTTTCCAATGACATCCTACTCGACTACAGATGGTGAACATTATTTTTTGAGGGGTCACCCCCTTATATGAGGAGGCCCCCCTTAAACGCCTTTGAAAAATTTTTCCACCCTTGAACTTTCAAGAGGTCACCACTTCTGACCTTTCTACAAAGTTTCATGGCTGTAGCCCTTATAGTTTCGGAGAAAAAGTGCTGTGACATACAGACGGACGGACGGACGGACGGACAGACGGACACAGGTCGTGATTGCAATAGAGTTTTGTATTTTAGTACAAAACCGTAAAAAGCACACATTTTAGTCAATATGTTTTTATTGAAAATTAATTAATACAAGTGCATATTTTATTTTTAAAGATGAGTATTCCAGATGTTCTCCATTTCGAAGCACGCACTCATGAGATCTGCTCATTGCATTCTGCATGATACGCTTGAGCACATCAGGCCTCCCGTTACTCAGCAGTGAATGACATCCAGTTATTTTGCACCCCGCTAGTTTACGGACGTGGTTTCAGCAGTCGTTTGGTTTTTATGTCATAAACTATTTTATGTATAATTTATCTCTCTTGAATGTAGCCTGTGCATTCCATTTGGAATTACATCAAGTGGAGTTGGATGGAGTATGTTCCTATTGCAAAGGGTTTGAAGACCTGATCCATTTAAGAAACGTTGCCTAAAGAATAAAGAAATACGTCTTCAACAGTTATATGGAAGGCCCAACTAGTTTCGTGTCCTGTCAGTCCATCTGTCCATGCGTCAAAGTTCAAACTTTGTGGGAAGGTCAGAAGTGGTGATCTCTCAAAAAGTTCCGTCTTATCAAGCATTTCAAAATTTTTAAGGGGGATTCCCGCTTATGATGAATGAAGTGACCCCTAACATTTGTTTTAATCAAATGTAGTCAAGTTAGGTATTAAGTGAAAGGTCCTGATTAGTACTTTCAGAATCAGAAATAAAATTGTAGTTTCATGTATGATGGGTCCAGAGGGAAAAATTTAATTCGAATATGTTCAATAGGCCGAGCATTCAGAAAAAATATTTAAGCTGAAACAAAATGGTAGCTGTTATGTGCTTATGAAAAAAACTCAGCATCTTCTGGATAAATTTGAACGTTTCTTCTACGGGTATTATAATGGATGAGGAATTCAAGTCACAGATTCAACTTGTTTCGAGCCTAGGATGGTTACAATGCCCTTCTAATAGGAGCACTCTCCTGCTTACTCGACTTGTTTTTATTTCGAACCTTTATCTTATTTCAAATATTACGAATGTTTCAATTCTCAATGGACGATACCATAATTTACTGATCGATAGGATGTTGAAACACTGAATGAAGTCAACGAAATTTTTGTTAAATTTTTAAATGACTAACATTTGATATAATATAATAGGTATCTTTAAAGCTTTAATCAAAAAAAACCAACTTGAAAGTGCCCTCATAAGGAAACGGTGCCATATCAATTTTCCCCTTTCAACACAAAAATTACAAACAAGTGAACATTAATGAAACAGGGGAAAACTGATGTGGTACCGCTTCTGCGAAATTCATTTTATACTTTTAAGGGCAGAGAATATTCTTTTTTAATTTAAATCCTATTAAAAATTAGTTTCTAAACCAGATTGTACCATAGTATTTTCCAACACTATGAAAATTATGCCGACAAATCCCTACATTATAGGCAGCTATTGGGTACATTTTATCTGAAAGTATATTAAAATTTAATTGTTCGTCTGCGTATTGTTAATATTTGCAGTCCTAACCATTTAAGTCCAAGGTTTTGTCTCTTCGATGGAATTTGGATGGAATATTTATAACACAAATCTCCATATATATATATATATATATATATATATATATATATATATATATATATATATATATATATATATATATATATATATATATATATATATATATATCAAGTTTTGCTGAAAAATCCCCACAAAATTTTCTGGTTTAATCGGTAAAACCCCTTAACCATTATTCGACTTCCATTTCCTTCAAATGGAATCTAGTGGAAAGTAAACCTCAAACTATGATGAAAGTAGAACTCATCTATCTTTCTCCGTTTAAAGTTTATGCCTGGACATAAAAAGGGTGGTCCAACCATAATGCACGATGTTAATTATGAGTCACACATTAACGTCAAGTTTTTCGCCCAACTTAATTTGACATTTCTTTGTTTCAGTATGAAAAATTCAACCACGGAGAGGTACACAATTGAGCGGCGCCTTAAATTTGTTGAAGCCTTTTACGAAAATGGGCGTTCAAATCAAAATGCATTTCGTGCACTTCCTGATTTTTTTGGTCAGCATAATCGACCAAATGTGTCCACAATCGGGAGAATTGTGCACAAATTTCAGCAAACCGGGTCTTTGAAAATGTGAAATCACCTGTGCATGCTCGCCCAGCTCGTTTGCGGAAAACATTGCTGTTTTTCGCGATAGTGTGGCAGAAGAGCCGTCCACCTCGACTCGTCGTCGTGCCTAACAATTGAACATCTCATGAACATCACTGATGCGAAATTTGAATAAAGCTTTAATTTACACGCTTAAAGGTTCAATTGACTCAAGAGCTGAAGCCTACTGACCATTTCAAGCGTCGGCAAAACGCCGAATGGTTGGTTGAATTGACAGAAGACAATAGTGACTTTACAAACAAAATCATCTGCAGTGCACACTTTCACCTCAGTGGAATCGTTAACAAACAGAATTGCCGCATTTGGGCAAATGGAATCCATGAGTGATTGTTGAAAAGCCGATGCATCCACAAAGAGTGACTGTTTGATGCGGTGTATGGGTTCGCGGCGTTATCGAGCCGTACTTCTTCCCAAATGCTATAAAAAACAAACGATATAATATTTTTACTAAGAAAGTCGATTGAAAAGCAGGTCACATTTTATATGAAGATATGGTAAAATTAAGTTTTTTGTTTCTGACAACGAAATGATACTGTAAATATCTCCGAATCCTGTCAATGGAATGCGATTCCATTTTGAACCCATTCTCTCCCTAAAAGTAAATTAGTGAAGAACAACGAATTTTCAATTATTTTTCACTAATTCAAAAAGTTACAAGTATGCAACTAAAATTAGTGACTGATCACTATTTGAATTGAAGAAGACGAAGAATCTCCAAAGCTTACAAGTGTTCCCGTGATCAAGTTTATTTTCATACAAGATCTTTACTTTCGTATACCATCTGGCTTCCCATGTTAGTGCTACACGCAAACGATTCTGCTTAACTTTGGTGCTTAATCGAGGAACGACATAGTTTTCTAAAGTGATAGCGCTGTTAGTAGACTAGTTAATATTCGATCTGCATCACTAATTTAATCAGTTAATCTTGCACTAAAAATTTATTAAAATTTTCACCAATTTTTTATTTCATATAGATTTGAATAATTTGGTCACCGAATGTGGCCCAATTTATTTCTAGTGAAGCCCATCTCAATTCATGGCACTCCATGATATTCAAGGATTTTAAATTCGTAAGAAACGATAGGGTAAACGGTCACGGGGGAGGTAGCACTGGGATATTAGTGAGAAGACCCTATTGTTTCCAAAATATTGAAAAAGTCGAATTCAAAAGCTTTGAATCTCTTGAAGTGTCCGTTATCAAAATCTCACTGCCAGGTGGGGATAACCTCTTCGTTATCTCTGCTTATGCAACTGGTGGAACTGTTCTCAGGCTCAAGGAGGAGCTCAATTCCTTGTTTGAAATACTCGAATTGAACAGGCTGCATAGTTATTATATTCTTGCTGGTGACCTGAACGCCAAGCATACATCATGGCTGAAAGTCACCAATAACCCAAGAGGTTTATTCCTGAAATCATGGATAACAGAGAACCAAATTGAATACAGGTGCAATATATATGAGTCAGAGTTCCCAATATACCCTAGGACAAATTCATATTTGGACCTCTGCATTGCTGACAGGAAAATCATCGGTTGAATTTCAAAAAAACAGACTGGGGAAAGTTTTAAAAGAAGTTTAGTGGGGAGTACTAGAAGCAATGTCCCCCTTCTGAAGATGGCAGCTCTTGCTAAATGGTTCCTAATGACAGGAATCTAGCTAACGATGAAATGGATCTCCATTTGTCGAAGTTAGAGAAGCTGACGTTGGAAACGATTGAAAAAGTAGTTCCAAAGATTAAACATCGAAACAATATGGAAGGATATGAAACACCAACCATTCCAAGGTTGAAAAGATTGAAAAGCCTTCTTCTCACACGCGTCAACAATATTTATCGACGATTTTTGGACAACAGCCATACCTCGTTGGCTTTGTTGAAATTACACCTAAAAAATATCCAGAACTTAATCTGTTCATACTTTAGGATTGGGTTCAGCAGTCAATGGGCGGGCAAATTGAGGAGCATTAACCCACAGGGTCCAGATGGCGTTTTCGCGAAAGTGATTAGCATATTCTGCAAGAAGTCGCGAGTGAAGATATCGAATGTTGAAGTCACTAGTTATGAGATAAATCTTCTCGATAGGGCTGGTATAGAAATTCATAGTACAACTCAGGATTGAAATGGAAACAGGATTATATGTGAGGGATTGCATAAACTTGCCTTGATCGAAACACATTTTGAATTGGTTCATCTACCAAACCCTGAGAGAGGGAACGAAATATTTTCAGAGGTCGTTGAAGCAAAAGTTTCCGACTTCAAATCAAGCCTGAACGGCCGATCAATTCTTCATTTCAATGAAACATTAACATCTGACCTCAAACCGAGCTTGAATCTTATTAATTATTTTGTCAGCTATGAAGACTTGTGTTTCATACTTCGCAGGATAAACAACAAGAAATCATGCGGTACTGATGGTATTCCAAATGTAGTTCTCCGACATTTGCCGGAGGTTGCTATTAGGAATTATTGCATATTGTTCAACAACTGGTTGAGCAATTCATATTTCCCAAATGAGTGGAAAACGGCTAAGGTATGTCCGATCTTGAAGAAAGGAAAAGAATCTTCATGCCCTAAAAGCTATCGCCCAATCAGCTTGCTGCCCAACAACAGCAACGTGTTTGAAGTGATACCCAACAGAGCATTAAACGCCCACATTGAGGAATATAAGTTGATGCCGAATTGCCAATTTGGTTTTCGTCCCAGGTATTCGACCACACATGCAATAACGAAAGTAACCTCAGACATCTGTTGAAAACTAAATGATAGACAATGTGTTGGTGCATGCCTCATTGATATGAAGGAAGCCTTCGATACGGTGTGGTTAGATGGACTAGTTTTTAAACTCCTTCAGGACAAGTTCCTCAGACACCTTGTCGCCATGATGTGCAATATATTATATGGGAAATCGTTTGTTGTAACTGATGGAAATCTGAGAACAATGCGTGAATTCAAGGTCTTGAATGGTCTACAGCAAGGAACGGTTACTGCGCCTCTGCTCTTCTCAATATTCATTCGCAAGCTTTTGAATGGCTTTGATTTTAACGTCTCGCCAACGCAATCATTGGTAGCGTTTGCTGATGATCTGATCATCTATGCGGCAGACCAAAAAGCTACAATAGTTCAGAGCGATCTCCAAAAAATGTTCAATGATGTGCAGCTGTGCACTGACAATTGGCGAATGAAAATCAATGCGCAGAAGTGCGAAACAATCTTGTTTCGGACAACGCTGCAGGGGGTCAGTCAAGACCTGAAACCTAATTGAAAGGATTTCGACATCATGGCTGGCGAGGGTAGTTCAGAACAAGTTCCACATAAATCCTGTATTCGATACCTCGGTGTTTATCTCGATCAGTATCTGTACTATACTGAACATGTCAAAATCATGCTCAGTAAGGCACTAATAGTAGTCATGGCCCTACGAAGACTCCTTCATTCCAAATACATTGATCACAAGGTCAAAGTTATCTGTTACAAGACCCTGGTTAGACCAGCTTTGACATATGGAAAAATTAAGAGTTTTCAAAAGGAAATACCTTCCCGCATGTACTGGTTTGTACAGAAAGCCTGAGACGGATTGGAAGCATTATATATCGAATAGAAGAATTTATCAAACTGCTCAAGTGACAAGAGTCGATATCTTCATATTGAAACTTCTTCGGAATCTTTTCGCAAGATCCGTAACTGTGAGTGAAAACCCTTGGATTTCACAGCCTTTCCACCCTACAGACGGGTATATTGCGACTTGCCTCCTCCAGAAGTATTCGTGTATTTGGACATGAATCGATATGTTTTTGATTCTGACGGTGTCCCAGTCATATATCACATATATCGACGGGCCACCGATAAGAAGATAAAATATCCTCCGAGTTTGAGTTCATGAGACCAACAATTCCAATGGAGATACTCATTTGCTAGATTGGTTGAGGCTGATCAAGCTGAGACGGGGCAATCTAGGTATTGGTGGCTGAATGACAATGTCTAAATTATTCGTGTTTATTTTCAGTTTATGTGTTTTTCGTTCCTTAGTTTTTGAGTTTCAGCTCTTTGTTGCTACATTTGGTGTTGTCGTTTATTAGGTTAGAGATAAGACTAAATGGTTTGGTTAGGAATATTGTGTTAGAATTTTTTAAGTATAAGATAAAGTTTTTGTTTGAATTTTATTAGAATTAGGTTATAACATATTAGGTGTAGGATCAAAGTTCACTGTTGTGTTTAAATTATAAATAATTTTTGAATAGTGTTGGTTGGTTTTTCTCCTTTTTCCAATCATGTCATAAAATATGTAATAATCTTAATTAATTTGAATTTGCTGTAGTTTTTTCATAAAATGTGTTTAGCTGATAACGTATAAGTTTTATAGAGCTATTTGGGCCATTGTGTTTTTGTATTGTTATTGTTTGGAATTTGCTTTATATTCTTTTAAAATTTATAACGATTAGTATTGAATAAAGCGCTTTTGACTTTGACTTTGAGGACGTAATGCATGAGAAATTCCATGATATCACGGAACAACGAAACGGAATAACTGGCTTTTATTGTCTTGTTATATGCCGAATATCGGTTTAAACGGAATATCGGTGGCTCTCAGAGTAGTGTCAGTATTATAGAAAAAATAATTGAGATCTAACGGCTACTTAGCTCCATAGATGTTGGCTGAGTTTTGACTTCTAGAGTATTTGTTATTGCTGTCGTTATCAACACCTATCTCCATAATTTTTTTCAGATTTTTCGGATCACAGGTGTCGCAAAATCGCGAGGGGGGGGACACAAATTTTTCGTGCATGTCCCCTTCCTGTGGGCTTCCCAAAGCAAAAAATACCAGTTTAAGCCCTATTTTGAAGAGTTTTCATTGAGACCTTTCATTTAATATTAATATCTATTAATATTAATAATACCTTTGATGAAATTTTCTTTTTCAGGGGCCACTTTCCTGTATGGAGAGACCCCCCTTAAGCGCCTTGTCAATTTTTGTTTGTCATGAAACTTTGAAAAGGGGGTCACTTTACACCTATATACAAAATTTTATGTTTGTAGCTTATACGGTTTGCGAGAAAAAGTGCTGTGACACACGGACGGATGGACGGACGGACAGACAGGCGCGATTTTAGTAGGGTTTTGTAAAATTATTTTACAAAACCCTAAAAAACGATATCCTGCTGATATCGCATTTCTAACTTGGCACGTTTTAGTTGTTAACAGGTTAGGTTGGAAAAGTTGGACTCCTCCGATTAAAACTTGACTGCTGCATCTTGCCATATGAATTTACTAACTGTTGATTGAAAATTCCAACTGCAAATAATAAATTTTTAGAACGTAATTTATTGAAAATTGAAATATACCAATCAGATATCAATGTAAAAAATTTTTAAATAAACTGAGGAATGCATTCCTTGCATTATGTTTAAAGGAGCTGCTATGGAGATTGGTCGCCGTTTCCTTCAGCCACCAGTATTTCGAAAAGAGTCCCGGTTGGGAATCTAAAGCCTGCTTCAATGACTTTTGCATCTAGTTGATACTGAATTGAGACTTTCCAAGACACATCAAGCCTTGAATTGACCGCAAAGAAGCAATTATTGGATTTTAAACAACTTCAAATCATTCGAAACCTTATTCACACTTAAAATGCGATTTTCAAAGGCATAATTGTTTCTCCCGATACAATATGTACTATGGTCATGTTGAGATGCCAATATAAAAATTACTTTGATATCTGAAAGTCTTGCAAGCGAAAATAGTAGTACTACAACATTGGACAACATTGGAAATCATGAGTACCCTTAATAACACCATCGCCAATCCATTAGAAACTTTCGTATTTGCTGAAACTGCTACAGCAGATGGAGAAGCAACCAACGCTCCATTACAATATGCCCACTTCATTTCAACTAGTTATGTTAACCATATTATTCGGAACCTTAAACCTAAAATCTCAACTAGAAACAATGGGCTTAATCACAAAATTATCAAAAATTTACCCGATGTGTACTCTAAGGTAATCACAATTATAATTAATAATTGTTTAAACTTATACTATTTCCCCAAAGTTTGAAAAGAGACAGTTGTGCGTATGCCCAAACTAGTGCAATGGCAACAAACTCTGCTTCATTCAGACGTATTTCACTTATCCCTTGTGACAGTAAACTTTTTGAATATGTAATTAAAGATAAAGTTTTAGCGTTCTGTGATGAGAAAATTTTTAACGATAAATAGTTTGGATTCCTTGCAGGTAAATCTACATCACACGCACCCATCTCTTTAACAGAAGATGTTAATAGTGATTTTAGTAAAAAACACTCAACACGTGCATTTGCGTTGGATATACAAAAAGCGTTCGATACGGTATTTTCCATCAAATCCTGCATAATAATCGCAAACTACCTTTCGGAATGAAAAATTCCCGTTAAATTTAATAACACCTTATCAAATTCCTTCCATATTAAAGCAGGAGTTCCGCAAGGCTCAATTCTTGGACCCATTCTTTTTAATATATGTCTATCAGACTTTCCTACTGATCCCCAGGACAAGGTAAAATATGTATTTTATGTTGACGATACTATAATCTGCACATCGGGCTTATCAGTTAAACTACTAATCAATAGAATGAACACTCTCTTGGAAAGATAGAACGCTTCTTTCATAAATGGAAATTAAAGGATAATGTCGTCAAATCAAAATGCATTCTGTTTAGAAGATCGGATAGTCTAAGCAATTTAAAAATAACAATAACATAAGTGTCCACACAAATAACCGGAGGATAAAAGTAACAGACAATATTATGTATCTAGGAGTTAATTTAACGAAGAAATGGAGTCCAATAAAGCATACAGATATGGTAATGAATAAAGCTAATTTTGCCTTATCAAAGATTTTTCATATTTTTAAATTAAAGGATTTTGCATCAAAGATGAAATTGACTCTTTATAAATAATTAATAAGACCCATCATTGCATATGGTTTTGTGGCTTGGTGCAACATTTCTTCGAACCAGATGAAGAGACTTGTTACATTTGACAGAAAATGCCTGTATAAATCAATACCTGTCGAGGAAGCCTATCGCTGACTCAGGGATGATATTTATGCGTAAATTAGTTTTGACAACTTATACAAGAAATTAAAAAAATTTGTAAAAATTGATGTTTTTAATAAATTTCCTGAGTAAAATTTTTGTTAAAGTGCAGTATTCAGACTTAGAAGAACTAAGAAAAATTAGTAACTTAAATATATTGAAGGACATATTTAAAAATTTAAGGGACAAATATTTATACAAAGTATTTCCGCCTTGCTTTTTATTCTATTTAGATAATAATGGTCTAACTAGACAAGATTCTACGCTCGCATTTTATAGAAGGAAATATAATTCAAACAACTTAAGACAACGAATTCAAGCAAGGTGAACTGTTTTTACTAATGCAAAACTAGCAAAATTAAGCACTTATATCAATTGTAAATAAATAACTACAAAATAAATATCACGAATATTGGGGTTTTCTCGGGGCTTTCCCCAATCACTTTTTACAAATTATAATCATATATTACAATTAAGGACAAGAAATTAATAAAGAAATAATGCAGAACATTTTTTTCCCAAAAATGTTCCGTAGTCAATCGTTTAAGATATTTCACTATCATATTGTTGTAATCAAGAATTTAAATGTATGTATTTACTAAAATGTGCGTTTGCTTTGAAAGTCTTGAGGTTGAGAGGATCGTTTTGGTTTGAATAGATAGAAAACCGCTTGTAATGAATCTCCCGAACATTTTGTTTGCCGTTATTTGCATATTCAGATTACAAAAACAATCATATGGCTCTCAACATTTTTATTGGTGAGAGCCTGCCATAAACCATACCCACAACGTTCTAAGTCTACTTGCACCCTAATGATCTGATATATCTAATCGGATCCGAGGTTTGCCCTCGAAACAATACGCTAAAATGCATGGTGACGAGTCAGCTAGCAATTTAATGGGAATGTCACTATTCTTCCTAACTCTCTCTCTAACACTTCTATATTCGGGTTTTTGTATGCTAGATGGGTTATCCAATCTCCGAGAAGGATTTTTTTTGTAGCACTATAGCCTTTCGGGCCTTCGCTTAAGTTAGAGTATCTCATTATCATGATCGAATGTATCAGCACGTTCTGGCTGTGTTCTGTTCTGTTCATCCAGCTGCGATACGTTCTGATTTTAAACCAGCACGTATCATAACTGAACGGGCTTATAGTCCGTCCGAATATTCACTCGAACTAAATTTCGTTGGTGCCAACGAGACTCGAACCAGAGACCTTCGACTTACGGGTTGAGTGCTCCAACCACTAAACCACGCGGACTATCCGAGATGAATTAATGGCAGTCGTTTCCATGCAGCATATAACTTCTATTGATAGTACCAAAATCTAATCAATTTGCAGAGATATTCCGGAGGATTAACAACTCCCTTGAAGTTGCCCATCTCAAATGGTAAAACTTAAATTTCTTTTCTAATGGATTCTCCCCGTTTTTAATAGGCCTGAAAACTAATAACAAAATAGTGCTGTTTCATGAATATATACATCATAGACTGCTTTGAATTAATTACTTAGAAAAAATACTTCAAGGCTAAAAGTATTAGGCGTAAGGTGAAGACACACGCAATTTTGTAGCTTGGCCAAAGTTGACCACTTTCTTTGAGACAGCTTTGTTGCAACATAAAAGTTAAGTGAGCTCCTACACGTGGCTAAAACACCTATTGGAATCAAGTCCTTCAATTCAAAAGGCGACTTAAAAAACAAAGAAATGTGCTCTGAATCTTATTTAGGCGATCGCTAGTTTAGCATATCAAAGCGAAGAATTCACAATTTATGGCCCATGTATTTTAGAGAACGCTCGCAGTGTTCATGACTCATCATTCCGGCCAGTGCTTGCATGTATTTTACGAATTGAGTAATCGATTACTTGAGTACGATTATTAATTGTCACAGTGAATGGGTGTCTACAGGGTGTGATGGGGATTCCTCTTCAGGCAAATTTTAACCACACTACAAACTCATTCAGCAAGCAAACACCGTTGAAATTACAACCACCAGCTTTTGATTGATATATTATCGTTAAGATCAGAGATATGAACACTCTTCAGACCAATGAAGAAAGTTCGCATGCGTGTATGCTATGGAATCAAAGTGTTAGTAGGGTGATGTGAATTCTATGTGTCACAGCTTCTGTGTCCTCGATGCGCTCACAGAACATTGACAAACACAGTGAAGCCCACGATGTGATGGTTTTTATAACGTTTTCTTCTTCGTGGCTTTTCGACATTGTGTACTTTTTTCACTTTTTTTTTGCTAGAGAAATCTTCTGATAAGATAACACAAACTGACATGTGTGGATCCAAAGTATGTACACATATGTGATAGAAGCGATGGTATGGCTTGAATGAAGGGTGCAAGAGGTGCTTTTATTGTATGTAGCATGAAATTTTCAGCTTTTGGGTAAAATGTTAAAAGTATATTGGCGAGAGTGTTGAGCGCAGCAAATGGACTTATAAGAATAATTTATAGTTGAGCCAGGTGAAGGCGACGGGGTCGAAAAGGATCAAAGGCGTTGAATGAACATTGAAAGTAAATAATTGTTACATGTGTTCACTGTAATACAGCAAAACCGCTAGTTGCAAGTAAAATTTTTCGATCTAGTTCAATTTCATTACCCTCAAAATCGCGCATCGTGTTCGTTTGTGTCTGTGCTTTTATTTTGAACAGGTGAATAGGCTAATTTCCGCGGTATGGTGCGATTTTATGTTTTAATTTTCAAATAGAGGAGGAAAACTGTTATAAAAAACATTGGGTTTAAGGTAAAGCCATTAATAGAATCTGATAATATTTCCAATTCACATGGCTTTTGCATATGAGTAGGATATTCAATATAATTATATAATCCAACTGGATACGCTTGTGAAATACATTTTCCTATTCAAATTCGAATATTTATTTGAGTTTTGGAGAAGAAGCGATCTTATAATAAGTATAGCAAAGTGTGTGAATATGTAGTGCCGTTTGTTCTCCTGCCTGATATATTCTATTTGGTGCCAACCTGGATCCAATGTGATCAGTTTGTCTGTCCGTTCGTTTATATCTGTGGCATGGCAGTTTTTCTCCAAAAATATGCCAGCAACAAACAACAAACTTGGTAGGTATATCAAATGTTAAAAGTATATTGGCGAGAGTGTTGAGCGCAGCAAATGGACTTATAAGAATAATTTATAGTTGAGCCAGGTGAAGGCAACGGGGTCGAAAAGGATCAAAGGCGTTGAATGAACATTGAAAGTAAATAATTGTTACATGTGTTCACTGTAATATAGCAAAACCGCTAGTTGCAAGTAAAATTTTTCGATCTAGTTCAATTTCATTACCCTCAAAATCGCGCATCGTATTCGTTTGTGTCTGTGCTTTTATTTTGAACAGGTGAATAGGCTAATTTCCGCGGTATGGTGCGATTTTATGTTTTAATTTTCAAATAGAGGAGGAAAACTGTTATAAAAAACATTGGGTTTAAGGTAAAGCCATTAATAGAACCTGATAATATTTCCAATTCACATGGCTTTTGCATATGAGTAGGATATTCAATATAATTACATAATCCAACTGGATACGCTTGTGAAATACATTTTCCTATTCAAATTCGAATATTTATTTGAGTTTTGGAGAAGAAGCGATCTTATAATAAGTATAGCAAAGTGTGTGAATATGTAGTGCCGTTTGTTCTCCTGCCTGATATATTCTATTTGGTGCCAACCTGGATCCAATGTGATCAGTTTGTCTGTCCGTTCGTTTATATCTGTGGCATGGCAGTTTTTCTCCAAAAATATGCCAGCAACAAACAACAAACTTGGTAGGTATATCAGAAGTGATTGGCTCTTGAAAGTTTGGGTATTAAAAATTTACGTCGCGTCAGGAAATATAATTAACTTATTGTTAGATCCTTTTAATATAGATTATTTCTTATAGTAAGAATTATATGGCTGAAAATTATGGCATTATTGGACATTTGAAAATTTGTTCGTTAAAAAGTGCATCTGTTCTTTTGGTGATCAATCAGTGAATTATAGCCGACCTTCGAAGGATGAAAAGTTATCTTTTTTAACCGACTTCCAAAATGTTATCAGTTTCATTCGAATCCTGTTCCGTCGCTTTTTATGCATGCCCTAGCAAAACTTACATTGGGTATACACAAGTATGGCCTGTTGTCACAAAGCTTTATACTTATACGAGGTGTGTTCAAAAAATATCGCGAATTTTGTTTTTTTTCAAAAATTATTTATTTATTCATGAATATCTATTTTGTTCCCTTCAAAGTAATCTCCATGAGATATTATACACTTGTGCCAACGGTTTTTCCAATCTTCGAAGCATTTCAAAAA
>OZ017738.1:0-250000 GCA_963969285.1 Odontomyia ornata | reverse complement strand
AAAAATCTCTCTCATAACGTATTTAATGTTGACAGCATACTCGTATTTACTACTTGAGATTCGTTTCAGTCATTCAAATGACTATTAATTTGAAAGCGGGAAACTTCACTGGTTTGAAATGTATTCAATAACTTAGCGATAAGCGTGCCATAAATATCACCTCACCGATTTTGACTGACTGTGAATTTAGTTGTGCCATGAAAAAAGCTTTTCTGCAATTCACCAAAGATGCTACCAACGACCTTGAGTTCCGTTTAATTTATTTTTTAATTTATCTCTCACGATAAGAAACTTAGATAGGATGGAGTACTACGGCAAGCGCCGCTTCGACCTAGTGATCAGCAACTGATAATGGGTCGAGTTCATCGGCATCATAACTGCCTGACTAGTATAGTATACTTATATTACTACCGACGCATAGATATCCATAGAAAATATTTACATATTTTAATTCATATCAGTTCGAAGATAATGAATCAAGTATGCAGAGATAACTGCAAATTAACGTGAGCCGTGAAATTAAAAGCCGAATGATTTGAGAGATTCGTCAATTTGTTATATTTTGCACATTCTAGCAAATCAAAATTTGTCATCTCCTTTGAATGGCACAAGGCTCAAGTCTCTTCTATTATAACAGTTTTCGAAAGCACCATAAGTTACTCGTATTTAGCTTTTTGGTCTAACGAGCTCACGGCTAAATGTCGTATCTTTAGAATGAAGAAATGTTCAACTTTGGTCAGTGGATTATTAGGGAAACAGATCGATCAATGGTAGCTAGGCACGCTTTAAACAGCAGGTGAGCGACCTGTGACTAAGCTGCCGCAAAGTTGGGCAATAATGTTTAGATAAACATTGGAAACCAAACAGAACATAAGAGTCGACTTCCTTCCTGTTTCGGATTTCGTTGAATATGGATACCGTTCCGAGAGTTATATGTAAGTTTACTTTTGTTTTATGACATGAATGGGTGTGTGAAAGTTTCGTTCGCGTCAGAGGATAGATAGAATAGAATAAGTTGCTGAATCGCCTATGATGCGAGTGTAGACGTTATTTTAAAATGCCCAGCTTGATTTGAAATGCTTCTAATTGTAAGACGATAAAAGCAAAGGAAAATGATGAATGATAATGATGTTAGCCAACAAAAGTTGCCAAATTTCTTGATTGCAAGATCGAATTGAAGTTCATTGATTGAACAAAAGACATTAATTGAACAAAAGACTCTTGAGCCAATCAAAACGACCAAAAAGTTCACCTGTATATTTATTCAAAATTTAAGCATTCATTAGTCCTATAACTAGGACTTGGACCTCCAGGAAGCTGATGTTCTTTTGTTGTCGGGACTCATTTCGTAAGTACAATGCTACTACAATTATTTTCTGCATATTTTTTCAGGGTTTAGAAACACACAACTGCCCATCAAATTAGAAATGTTCATTAGCTACTAAGAATGTGTGATGAAGTTATTGTAATGCTAATACATAATACCTATTTGCTTCATCATCAAAATATTCAGAGACATGATGGCACTGCTAAGTGAAAAATTTTGTGAAACATCCTGTTGTTGCCATTTTCTGTCCTTATGTCACAATAATGGTTTGTAAAAGTGTCTCCAACTTAGTGGATACAATACCTTTAAGTTTTAACTAGAGGAAATAAACTTGGTGTTGAAAAGAATTTTTTATCTAGCATCTTTGAATCTGACACTCGTATAAACGCCAAGTTATTCCAATGGAGTCCCCGAGGTGGGCCAAATCATCTAAAATACATCTGCAAGATAGGTATTTCTGTCAACAATAATAAAACGTTTTTGTTTTTTTTCTTGAAAAGCTGTTGGCCCTTGTTCCTTTGAGTCATCTTCAATGTCACGTTGAGTCAACGCACTTTTTTGTAGTCATTTCGTACATACTTTCAAGTGCTCAAGTAAGGCTTCTTACACACTTTATGTGTGTGTAAATGCAGTCACAAGCAATGAATAAAGTCAAGCAACATGTCAAAGCGATGTGCAAGTTTAAAACAAAATACATTGTTTCTCCATATTCAACGGCCGCCATTTTGTTGCAAACTAACAAAAATCATAAATTCCCAAAAAAATATTTATGTTATCGATCTCATCTGAAATTTTTAGGGATATCAAATCAAAACTGTAGTGTCTGATTCGATGGATATTTGGGGAGACCCCCCTTAAATACCTATTAAATTTTTTTTGTAGGTGAATTTTAAATAAGGCACCACTTTACAGCCTATATAGTTTGGGAGAAAAAGTGCTGTGACACGCGGACGGACAGGCGGACAGACATGACGCGATTTTAGTAGAGTTTTGTAAAATTATTTTACAAAACCCTAAAAAGTGCTGATGGCAATGTATCGTGGCTACTTATCCAACCTGTATATTATATCGTCCCCTATCTACGTACTATTTAAACTTACCACCACGTGAGAAACGGATTGTCGATCTTCCTAATACTCCTGCTTTTGATCAAGCTATTTCATGCCTTTAAGTAATAAAAGTCAAGTTGTAATTTTGGCATAGTAAATATTGGATTTTTAATGAGGACGCAAGGATTTTGGTGATAATGAAACAGAATAATTGAGCCATCGTGTTGAAATTTATTACACATCAAGCGCGTTTGCTACGATGTGTACCTAACTTTTTCTATAAAACTTATATTCTCCAACTTTTGCAATAAAGGTATATTGTAAATAATAGTATTACTTCAGTTTAGTTTCAAATAGAACGCAATAATTTCGAATTCATTTTTAAACTTTTTTAACTAAAATATACACAAATTCAAAATAAAAATTTGTGTTTTGCTTACAGATACTTGATGGCTTAAAATATAAATTCAATTCAGGGTCATCTAATCCTATTTCTTCCTCTTATATTGCTGATTTTTTGCATAAACCAACAGCTTGACGCGAGTCTATAAAAAATGCTATGGCTTTAAATTGCACGAGCCTGGTAGGAATCTAATCGCACTATGATAAGATTACACAACTACATCGCTTCCTCATCAATGTAGATCAATACTTTGACAAGCTTTCTGGTATGTGATACTGAAATGTTGAAACATTGATATCCTTAGAGAAATCATGTCAAGCCCATCCATTGCTTGCCAGAAATAGTCTTCCAACATGGCACGATAGCGAGCTTGATTGACTGTGACAGTAATCATTTCACTTTGCGAATATAATGAAGACATTCTTAGCATACAAGGATTTGTTTTTATATCAAACAACGTGCATTCTGCTTATCAAAGTAGCCAATATTTCAAAACAGAGCTTCATGGCTGAAATTGAGGTGTTGATAGAATTCAATATTTTCTTCTAAATTTTGTAGAGCCTACTCGGAGAAGTTTTGAGCTTAAATTTAGGCAGAAGCATCAATTTTTTAGTTGTTTAAGTCTTGTGCGTACAATAAGATCAGTCCCTGTACACAAAATTTACCACAATGTGGACTAAGAGATTCCTGTTCCCGCAAACGGAGTTAAATCGGCTGATGTGGCTCAATTTGAACTCAAAACCTTACGACTATGATATTTTTATTACATTGACTAACAAATTGTCTCATCAGCACAGAATTATTCAACGGCGAATACGTTGGCTTAGACTTATAAACGGAAACACAGGCAGCCTCTCCAGTGGAACAGTTATTACGACCATGAGTTGGAGTAAACATTCTTACAGTTGCAGCTTTTGACTCGGAAATTTGGTTATTAACTTCATTATGATGAAAATTTTATCGTTCGCTAATATTTGGACTACAATAACATAGCAAAAATTCACGAGTGAATATTGAAAATCTCTTAATAGAGAAGTGAACTTTCGGCCCCAGGGGATTTTGATGCAGTTTGATTAAGCAGTTAGACAACTTCAAAGTTGAGTCAAGCTTAAAACCAGAGCATGGAATTGCCTCAATACTCTTTAATATTATGCTGAAAGATGCCATTACGAAGAAAACAGCTGATACCACTGAGACATAACTGTTCAACTCAAATTTGTAGCGTACGATGTCAATATTATGGCACGATTAATTTCAAATGCCAAAAGAGCATTCCTGATCCTAAAATCTGAAGCAAACTGGATTGGTCCTCAAGCTAATGAAACGGAAAATAAATTCGTGACTCAAAAGAGAAAGAAATTCCAGTCCAACAAAACTTAACCGTAGGAAACTATAACCTTGAAAGTATGGATAATTTTGTTTGTCCAGAGTTGTGCCCAGAAAAAATAAGCTTCTATTTAAAAATCATTAGTCACGACAGTTCTACTATATGAAAATTAAATACAGATCATGACGAGTGAATCCGAAAAGCCTCCGTATAATCTCCGGCCTAGTGTAATAAGGAACTGATTACAGATTCCATTACGACGATGAGTTGTATGAATTATTTGACGATCCATGTATATCTGCATATGTAAAGTTATGCAAATTACAATGGGCATGAATTGAATTGATAGAGGACAAGGTAGATGTCTAGCGGGAAGACCGAGGACTCGATATGAAGGCACGATAAAAGCTGACAGTAGATCCTTACTGAGAGTGATCAACTGGTGAACAGGGTTGCAGAACCGCGATGATTGGAGGAGAATTATTCTGGAGGTCGCTTACTAAAATTGATGATTGTACTAGACGTTTAAATCAGCTTAAATTTGTCGGGCTTGTCACTTCGGTAACGTTCGTTTTTGGTAGATATGTATTATATATGCTTCTGTTAAGTGCAGATCTGGTCATCATTCCAGTTGAAACTAAGGTCTAATATCAATTATTTTATTTTTTTCTAATCTAATTTTTTATAAATCAGATTTAATGATTCAATCCTATGTTTCTTTAAAAAAGCGTTTTAATAATGAAAAATAGTCTAGTATTGGCCCATCATTGTAAAAGATCATTAGCAAAGCATATGCTTAACACTGACAATAACCATTGGCCCATTATTACCACCGATAATAAGCCAAACAACAGGTTTTAAATCTGCCTCGATCTTATCATCCAACCATTTCCCAACCATGTGCCGATTGTTTAACCATGTATTGGTTAATGATAACAAACAGAGTCAAGCATGACTTAATCATATGCCAATCATTAAACCCTATACGAGGTTCCAAACATTAAAACGCTCTATTGTTTTCGCTACTTTAAAATTTTAAACGCCCTTAATTTTTTATTTTATAGCATTTTTGGGTGTTGTATGCTTTAACGATTACAAGTTAAAAATCATCAATTCCCAATTATGGTTTGATTTTCTTTTTTTAAACTGATATCCACAATACAGTTACTGATCAGTTTCATCGTAAATTCTTTTGATGCATTTTATTTTTATCGGAGCATCACGTTTGAAGGGAAGTTAATGGTGCAGTTCTGCTTTCATTGAAGTATCGGCATATTTCGTTAAAACAAAAAAAAAAATATTTGTTTATGCACTGATTTTTCGGCATAAACGAAGCAACTTTATATTTGCTTTAATGTGGTTACCTACAATAGTCAACAGTAAAATGTATCGAGACAGCATTCTTATCACTGCGCATCCAAACGTTTAAATGAAAACGTTTGAGGTGTTTAAATTATTAAGTCGCTTAGTATTTTAAATCGGGACGACAATTGAAACACGCAAATGTTTTACTTTAAACGTTTGATTCATAGTGATCCCATGAAGAATTCTGCAGTTATTAAAAGTTGTACTGTACGAGCGCGGTCCGATAATTACCTAGCCTCCCCGCCTGATGGCGCCACTATCGCAAGAGAGATTCACCATCGTGTATACATTCTCGTAGACAGCCACTGTCAAAAGCTCAGCCGAATCCGACAGGTGATGGCCACCGTTTTCTGGGACTCACAATGTGTGATTTGCATCGACTGCCCGAAGAAGGGCAAAACGGTTAGAGGGCTCTACTATGCCAAATTATTGGGCCGATTTGATGCCAAATTGCAGAAGAAAATGCCCCATTTGGTGAAGGAAATAGTGATCTTCCACCACAACAACAAACAGGCTCACACCTCCGCCGTCATCGCGGCGAAATTGGTTGAATCGGGCTACGAACTGCTACCTCATCCACCGTATTCTCTAAGTTTGGCCCCGTGTGACTTCTTTTTGTTTCCAAACTTGAAAAAGTCACTCGCCGGGTAGGCTATCGCCGCCACGGAGGCCTACTTTGCAGACCTCGAGAAAACATTTTTTTCAGACGGGCTAAAGTAGTTGGAGCATCGCTGGGCCAAGTGTATCGAGCTAAGAGGACATTATATTGAGAAATAAAGCGCCACTTTTCCAAAATTTTCATTTTTCTTTTGTAAGCTAAGTACTTATCTGAGTATCCTCGTATATTATGTGTAAAGTATCTACAACAGAAAAATTAAATTTTAATATATACTCGCACATTCATATGAAATCTATGTCCTTGTTGTCTACACTGTAGAGATTTGAGGACATAATTTATATACGTGATAAGGTACATAAATCTAGTTCAGAAACTGAATTTCAATATGGAAAAATTTTCTTTAGAGAGAGTGAAATAAAAAAACTTTAGAAAAAAAAAGAAAAATCGACATCAACGTACCCAATAAAGTATGAAATAAATTTTATAAAAGCAAGGCTTTGGATCTTCTAAATTCAAGTTTTTCCATATAGTTATGAGCAATATTTTAGAGTTAACTTATTACAAAGATTAAATATAAAGCGCTCTCAAAAGAATTGCTCACACGTTTTCAAAAATTTTAGATACTCACCTATCTTTAAATAATACACTGAAGCTCGAACTTTGTAGATCGGACTCCTAAGTATGCAAAGCTATCCAACGTTTCAAAGCAACAAGATCCCAATGTTTACAACATACGATTTTTGGCATCTGGTATTAAACTTAATGCTAAAAATTATGAGGAATTGAATAGTTGTTATTTTATTGTATGTTAAAACGACAGATTTACTTGCATTCTTTTTCATGGGGTCACAGTTTTTGACATTCATGTTCAGTTGTTATGTGACCAATAGAATTCATACGTTTTGGCCAATGATTCATATAGTTTAAAAAAATAAATAGCGATATCATCAAACTTGCCCATTTGAAATAGAGATACACTCAATTCATGCGTACATATATATATAAGCTATCCCGGGAAAAAGAAAAAATAATTTAAATCCATTGACATGATTTCGTCTGCTAAACGTAAGTGACACACTATATATGAAGTAAATATGATCTGCCTAAAGGTTTCGACCAGATTGCAACACGAGTGTCTTATCAAGTGATTTGTAGTCGACTTCCATAGGAGAGTAGGTTACCAGTTTCACACATACTCGTATAATTTGGTTTATTTGTCTTTTTGCATGTACTTCCACGCTTAACTTTTGAACGGTGATAGGTAGACGAGTCCTGTTCTTGATAAACTATTTAGTTTCGTTTCTATTACTTGCAGTTGCAAGAACCTAAAAATCGTTTTTGTTAAAAATAACCTGTTGGCAGCACCTGCCGAAAAGGCAAACATCTCGTAGCCACTCTTCATTTCAAAAAGCAAAAAATAATTTGACTATCCACCACTTTGAATATCAAACAATGTTTAAGGAAAATGTTTTGTAGCGTAAATACTTCCAATATAAACCGTTTCAAACGTTTCCATGAAAATATGAGTATATTCCACACTTCAGTTGCTATAAAATAACGAATTTCGCTTACTTTCTGAACTTTAGAGGCCACCATTTCGAACTTGTATATAGATGGTCATCAAAATAATAAGATCATTAGACCCTTCTTTAGTGTTAAGTTTCATATAAATCGAATCAAAATTGTGACTCTTAGAAAAGAGGACTGACCTCTAATTTTTTCATTGTTCTCTAGATACTTTTTTTCCCAAATTGCTAAATTCCATTACCATTGGTTGAAAGATTTGGTCACAACTACATCAACAAAGTTTTGTACGTTTTCTATTTTTGAACGGCCGCCAATTCGCTTCAGGCAGTTTGTCTTTGAAATTCATGACACAGTTCAGTACTGTGAAATTCATGACACAGTTCAATGAACCTCTGTACTAAATTTCGTCCAAATCGGAGCAATACTAGCTTTACTAGAAGCGCTATTGTGTTCTCCGCGGGCCATCTGAACTTCACTGTAGAAATCCGTCTCGAAACCTTACAAAACATCGAATTTCGTTGGTAACTCCAAAATTCTTCATGCTCGTATGCCGCCATGTAAGCAAGCGAGCAAAGTCGGCCTACTAGTTATCATGTGTGTGGTAATAAGCACTGCTGCCATATAGCTTCCCATCTTACGTGAGCTATGAGTGAAATGGTTCGAAATAGAATTGTAATCCCTTAACGGACTCTGGAGATACTCGTAGTAACAGTAACATTTGGTTCACAGTCGCTGAGAAAAGGAATTTTAGTATACTTTCATCTGAAACGTAGTGAAAATGTTCTATCCTTAGAGGTTTTCTTACATAAATTTGATAGGTGGTTAAAACAAACAGTGTCTACAATATTTAGACAAATTGCACATTTAGATGAATCTTTTCTATAAGAAAATCCAATGAATTAAGAATTTAAAATATTCATATCAGCTTAGATTGCATAAGTGATGATTAGTACGAGGAACAATCTAGTCAAGAAACTGAATTTTATAGCATATGAATGAAAGAATTTGCCTCTAAAAAGAGTGAAATAAAAAAAAAACCGACTTCAAAGTATCTAAATTATGGTGAAATATATTTCAAGGAAGCGGCGCCAAATCAATTTCCCTTTTCCGACATAATGAAGTTAAAAACACTACCACCGTGAATGAAACGCAGAAAAACTGATATGACACCGCTTCCATCAAACTTATTTCACCAATTTTAGGCAATTTTGAAGTCGGTTTTCATTTTTTTTCGTATTTTGACCGCAAATATATGCGCAGAGTTGATATGCTCATTTGAAGATATGTCCTTCCCAGGAATGATTTGTGCAAGAACAAGAAATGTGCAACCTGAAAATTATCTTAAATAGTAACCCGGCTTATATGAAAAATCGCAAATCCTTGCGACAATCGACTTGGTATGAAAAATTGGAAAGTCGCAGTATGCGCGCTTCCATTTACCTTATGTAAACCACTATTCGAACCCTAAATCTCGTTTAAGTTTCCTCAAATGTGATACTCTCTTCACATTCTTTGTCTGACTTCAAATTTGTATATTTGCTTTTAAAACCAAATAAAATTATCTGCATGCCTGAAAGTTTATTAAGAGCTCTTCCTCTCAGTTTCTTGTAACACGTTGGCTATGAGTAGTTACCCCTAAATGTCACCATTAAAATTGGGCATTTTATGCAACTAGTCCGTCCCGATTAAATTAGAAATGTATCTTCTTGATTTAGAATATGCGCCATTATCATTCATCCTAAATCCTTGTACTAAGCCGAAATGTATTGAAAATTGATTTATTTGCATTGGTTAAAATCTGAATATTTTAAATTCAAACGTAATATATTCATCTCAATAACAACTCATAATGACTGAAATACAGCATCCCTCGATTAACTTTGAAAACATTCCGCTGTAATTCCGGCAAAAAGTAAATATGGAACATGTTCTTGAACAAGTAATATAAATAGTTTTAAGCGGCGAAGAATTATAACAACGATCATAAGATGCCGCAACATCACATGTTCAATGCAGAGACCGAAACTTTCAGACACCTTTCCGCTGCGGAAATAGGCACGAAGTCGAGTTATCGACTGTTTTGATTCACTGTGCCCTTATTCCTACTTCCTGTTAAGTTGTCTTCATTGAGGTCTCCAACATGACTCAAATCCAGACCGACATAACGAGCGACTAGCATATTGTTTGCTCAGTTAAACAATTTGTGTAATTTGTGAATTGTCTTGTTTCAGATGGAAAGCCAACAATCGGCGCAGTCACAGGCACAGTCACAAGCCCAATCACAGCCACAACAGTCAACCGCAACAACAACTATGACATCAACGGAAAAGTGTGAACCGAAAAACGAGCAGTTATCACCTGAGGAGAAGCCCCAACCGAGTCCAGTGCACACCATCAATCATCAGTCAACCACCACCAGGCGAATATTGACGACGGCCGGGACACTAAGGTAAGATGCATCTTTGATGTCTTGAATAGAAATTTGTTGGTTTTGAATGTTTGAGATTTTGCATGTGACGAATGCGAAATAAATTTGTTTACTTACTTCAGGGACGTTAGTGAACAACAAGACATTGAGGAGGACTACCAGCAAGCGGAATTTGTGCAAATGGCTCCGCGAAACGAGGAAGGACACCAGACCTACGCAACTTACGATAGCCTACCCCAAGGTGCAGTGATAGTGTGTGAAGGTAAAATTAAAACAGAAGACGAGGAGAAAATTGCTGAACAAGCAGGAAGCACGACTACTGTTTATCAAGAGGTGCAAACGCAAGGCGCACCCATAGAGAGCCATGATCATCAATCAGCAACTCTGCAATACACCACGGACGCTTCTCAGCACGCGGCTGTAAGGTTTCGCTACGAACCAGGCCAGCAGCAGCAGCACATTGTCTTTTTTGATGAAGTTCGAAATGACGGGGCGGCCGTGGCGACAATAAGTACCACCGAGACTGGTCAACCAGAACCGAAGACATTTACTAATTTAGGAACGGTTCAGACGCTTCCACCTGCGGAACACATTCAAACGTCCGACGGCTACATACAACCCAATTACTCTTTGGCAACAAGTCACATGTACAGTGGAACAAACTTGCTGCTATGCAAAAGTGATCCTACCTTGACATCCGCCGTACGCTCGAATGCTCACTTTGGCACTAATCATTTAGGCACTGCTGTCTACGACGTGGGAGGAGACAACTTTTGGCCCAACGGTAATATGGAGTACGCAGCGACGGTAAGTACAGTTTTTCATTCTGAAATTGCACTCATTTAAGAAACGATTGGGACAGATAATTTCAAATAATTTCACCCCTACTAAGCATTTAGCAGAAAATCATAATTCATGAAATATGTTTTGTTTAACTTTTACTTGCTCAGCGAAATTCGTGTTATCAAATCATGATTTCGACCATTCAGGAGCTGTCATAGACTATTGTTTACTTATTGAATTCTCTTATCACGTATTTTGAAAACGAGTTGCAGTAGATGCATACATAATCCATCTTCATAAGCTGATTTGTAATCCTCTATAAAAGGAGCACTATTGCCCGAAATTCACCTGAACCCGCGATTTTCCCAAATACTAAAGTTATTATGATCCGAATCACGTAAGATCATTTGATCAGTGAATTCTTTAAAGAAAAGTACTGCTTTATGATTGCGATTGTTGGAATGGTTTTCAAACAACTAATAATGTATCATCGAGCCTCTTGTCTTTCTCGTCTGGCCCTGGAATGCATGTACAGACCTTAGGAACTGACAATTAAGTGCTACTAATAAAGTACAGAACAGGTCTTATGATGGTTTTGTAGTCTTGGCGCTATGTTTTACTGCAAATGTAGTGAGTTGACAAAATCCCCGAAAATTGAGCAAACATTCATGAAAAAAAACTTTTGGGAAAAACGAAAAGCGACTTCAAGATCCCCTAAAAAAGATGAAATAAAGTTTATGGAATCGGAGCCAAATTAAATTTCTCCCGTTTTGGCTAAAATTGATTGATACGTTGTTACCACTCGCTTTTTCAAAAGGAAGAACAGATTTGGTCCGATTTTTCAAACTTTATTTCATCCTGTTTAGGTTATTTTTGAATTTGATTTTAATTTTTTTCAATATTTTTAGTGGCAACATTAGCTACCAAGAAAGTATTAGCCTAGGTCAAGTTGATTTCCTCCTAAGTATTGATTTGAAAAGCATTGAACTGCTTTAATTGTCCTCATATGAGCATCAAATTTAATCTTGAGCTTAAATATAAATTATCTCATAAATCCGTAAACGGTTGTTTACACCTTGGGGGAAACATAGTCAGATTCGTCGTTAGTATTCGTTACTAGGTTTGAAGTTCCTATGAATCTTTTGTTGCGTAGAAATAAAGGTTGTTGGTGTTAGTTATGATCGCTCTCTTTCAGTAGCAATCATTTTGGAACTGCATTAATTACATTTAGGGATATGAACTATGTAATTAAGATAAAGCCCATATCTGAAAAGCTCATATTTTCGTTAGATTCCATATTCAGTTAAATTTTTCCTAATAACTAAATAAACTATATGTATATAATCTACACCTAATAATTATTAAAATAAATTTACAAGATCGTGTGATTTCCTCAGAAAAGAATCTGCGAATACGTAAAGGCCAAACTTCAACCACATAAATGTGCAACTATTAAAGGTTAAATTGTTTTTATGTCATGCATGTTTACTCGTATGTCATGTTTTATATATCTTTCGACCATGTTAAAATGATTAACTATATAAAGATTTTAGTACTTAGCAAACAACTTGCGGTGCCTCTAATATAAACCATTTATTTTATCAAAAAACTAAAACTTAGAATTTCCATAAGCCTGCAAGATTTAAAATACCCACCATACATAGTATAAGGATCCTCGAAAAAGATTGAGTATGTTTCATATTCGAATATCATTTTTAAATTATTGTAACATATTATATGATATTGATGTCGGTGATATCCCCGGTTAGATACATACTGAACGAAAATGACGCACTGACGGAGTGTGAGTAATCTTGACGAGTGTGAAACTCAACTTAAAACTGTGTGAAACCACACTAAACAACGTGTAAACTTTTACTCCACTTTTTATGAGATTTCACACATTTTTTTGGAAAAACATTTTTGTTGGATATTTTTGCAATACAACGTGCTTTGTTGTTTGCTTTTATGTGTATGATTACTAATATATTATTTTAAAGTGTGGAAAGAAGTATTCAAAAGCTAGACAGACATGCGGTATAGGAACCTAGTATACTACATGGTTTTATTTACAATAGTATAATAGGTTCGTATAATATCTAGTATCTATAGTAGGATGAATTTCCCAGTATCAATGAAATGTCCCTGTATCAAACAAATGAAATGAACTTTTGGACAATATTCATTCAATTTCACGCAAGTTTATCAATTATTGGTGCTGACTGAACCAATTTGCATGCAAATGTATCATTTACTGTCATTTCATATTGACACATAAGTTCACTCGACAGTTCATACAAGATTTATACCGTTTATACTACTTCTACATGTGTGGCATGGTTACCTGGTATACAGATGCTACGTTTCTCTCTATACCACATGTCTGCATAGACTTTAAAGTAGTTTGTTTAGGGATCAATATTGTGTGAACTATCAAAAGTCCTTCATGTGAATATACTTCAAGTTGGTAACTCCAACTCACATTGAACGATCGTTTATATGTACTCCACAACACAGAACGGGTTTACTATAAGCCTTATCAGAAATTTTTCTACATATGACAGACATTCTCTTGTGATATCGTTTAAATTTGCGATGTGGGCCATTAAGGAGTATTATAGTGTTTTAAAATTTGCTTTATGTTTTTATAAAATTTATAACGATTGAATCAAAAAAGCGTTTTTGAACTTGAATTGACGTTCTCTTATGGGGAAAAACAATGATATTGTGTAATTTGCATTTTAAGCACTGAAATCGCACTTTTGTATGAAATTATAGGCCATTTAAAGACTCGATACCATCTTTAAATTGCAAAATTATACATTATAATTACTTCGCACAACAAAAGAATTTCACACTTTTCAAGTGTGATTAGCATTCATTCTAGTGTATTCCCTCTTATGCGTGAATCGCCCACTTTTGTGAGGGAATTGACTACTTTTAGCAATGTGAACTCCACGCAATGTTTTAGAGTCTAGCTACATAATCAGCAACAGTATGTTACCTATTTTATGCATCATTAAAAATTGAAAACTACTGGTATATCAAAAATATCTACTCTAAAGTTATTTACGTTCATCCTTGTCCAATAGTCTTGTCCTTTATATGAAAAATAGCCTGTAGTAAATCTAACAGTTTCGCAAAACAGGATTCAATTCTCTAGCCTCGTTCAAATGCAACGGGTAATTTCATGCGGAATAACTAATAATGCAATTTTCAGACCATTTTCGTCGTACGTTAATGTTAATATCTGCATAGCCCATAGTTGAATTACCAAAGTTACGCGCGACAACATTCAAAAAAACACAAGAAATGTAGGTACGTATGATCCTTATGTTGCACATATTTTGAACGGGTTTGGATTCTTAACACCGTATTCCGTATTTTATCCTGAGGACATGAACGTTTAAAACTTATTTCAATATACCCAAATGTTGGAATAATAGTTCGCGTAGTATAATGGTTAGAGTAATCGCTGCGTAATCCAAAGATCCCTGGTTCGAATCCCGTTGGTAACAACGAGATATGTTTCGAGTGATTCTTTGGACGGACTTAAGTCCGCTCAGTTATGATACGTACTGGTTTAAAATCGGAACGTATCGCTACTGGGTGGACGGACGTATACGTCCAAAACATGGCACTGACCGCCTCATCGAAGAGAAGTTCGATCAAAATAATGAGATACTCTAACTATCTCTAAGCGAAGTCCCGAAAGGGGCTGTAGTGCTACAGCAAAAAACCGTCGGAATAGCGATTTAAACACCCATCTCTGAGTAATCCCTTGCAATATTTGTTTAGCCCTACGTTAATCTGTTATATTTTCTAAGCGAAAAAGATTTCTCGCAAGACAAGTTTTCCGTACCTAAATTGGTGTCACCTCGGGGATTGGTGAAAGCTGCGACTTATACTCCAAGATTTGATACATGCAGAACCTGATTGATTCGACCACTTTCTCTCAATATCGGGTCTTCCTCCTCTCTATGCTCTCAGCATACTTTGTTCATTATGATTTTCAATATTTTGGGTACTGTTTAATTGATTATACTAGATTATTTGTTTTGATATCGACGCATGCAAAATTTAATTCTTTATCATTTTGCTTGTAGGGCTACAGCCACACACTATCAGAAGAATATCCTACAAACGCTGCGCAGTGGACATACGAACCACTATCCAGTGCACAGAATACTGAATATCGGTGTTCGGCGTGTTCGTCGCCTCTCCTCCGCCGTAGTGAAACTGGTGATATATTCTGTCCAAATTGCTCCACGCAAGGAATTCGATATCAGACACCAGTCCAACGGATGGTGCCTCGTCAATCGAAATCCAAAGCATCTGCATCCAACAGCAATCGCAGAAATGGAATCAATTGTGCGAACTGTAAAACAACTACGACTACACTGTGGCGCCGCAATAATGAAGGTCAACCTGTCTGCAATGCATGTGGACTGTATTTTAAGTTGCATAACACAAACAGACCGCAAAGTATGAAGAAAGATGGTATCCAAAAGAGGAAACGGAAGCCAAAGAACAATGGAGGAGGAAGTATGAAACCAGCGATATCATGTAAGTACCGAAATTATTCGTCAGGGTGCCTTGATCAATGTGGGGAATTTTCAGGTTATTCAGCAAAGCCGTTACCGTCGTTGTACCCTTCGCAATTTCCTTCGCATGCCGGTATTGTTATAACAAGTAATCATGACATGCATGACATGTCTGTTCACGGTAGCAACCATGTCGACATTGCCCAGGCTCAACCAGAGGGTCATTCTATGATTTTGACCAGACACACTAGTGGAGTTGTAACTAGTGAGAGCACTCCTCCGCAACAGAGTAACACACATTTTTCTAAATGTGAGACCACTCCACAGCAAAGTGAGTCTCCACATTTGCCTACATCAAATTTATTAAATCGGCACATCGCACAATCGTAAGTATAGATGCCTATGAATTTTTATTTTATTTTTAAAGGTTAATTGCAGAAGTCCTACCTTTTACAGGGTACCGCCAATCGACGGAGGACGAAGTCAAAATGGAGAACTAACAAGTGTTATCACGAGCACTGGAATCGCTGAAAGATCTACAAATTCTTAACTGAGCGAGTACAAATCAAGATTCTTAAATATTCAATGAAAAAGCAAAACATTACCAAAGTGGAATAAGATAGAAATATTGTAAATAAGAAAATTTTCCCATAGAGCCCTAAGTTTATGTGTTAAATTAAGAGAATAAATCAGTGCTATTTTGATTGAAAAAGTGTTCGTAGTCAGTACAACACTTTAGAGGAAAGGCAGCCTTTAAGTTTTCACCCACCAACCTTCAACTCAGCGGATTATTTTTAAACAAACCTTGAGGCGAACCCAACAAGAAAGGAAAAGTAGCGAATAAGTTAAAAATTAACCCAGGCTGAAATATAGAGTTAATTGAGACTACAGAGGGTCTGTCTGCTGATTGCTTGAGCTCAGTGTAGAATTTAACATCTTGCAATTATGAATCAGGAAACACTTTCTGTAAACTAGTAACCGAGTGAATGTTGAGCAATATGAGAATGATAATTCTTTTTGAATTTTTTTATAAGCTCTCAAAATGTTCGCGTTTTCTCCAAATCACATATGTAATTTACCGATCACTTAACCCCGAATAATATTTGGCAATATGCACTTCAAGAAATGTGAATCATATTTAACTTAGAATTGCTTTTTTATCTGAATGTTTAAAGGCATTTATATAATGCAGGAAATACTCAAAAGCTAATGCATACAAAAAATTTTTTTGACATTATTTCACTCTCGTAGGTTAAGTTTTTCCAAGTGGGTCACATTCGATACTTGCACATTTAACTCATTTTTTACTATGCAAAGAAATTCATCAAACTTTTTACTGATTTTCTTAAAGCTAACCCATACAAAACTTAAAAGTATTCGGCTATCATCGCTCATGGAACATTTTTCAAATTCATATCAGACCCTTCGATGCCTTTACAAAGACCCAATATCTTTCTGCAGTTCAACATTCCTTTTCCATTTCTCCACCTGTAATCAAATTTACTATCAACTTCCATTCAATCTGGGAGATCGCTACTTAATTAAACAAATATACAACACCATAGGGCCACAGGCGCCACTTAACTCGAGGATCATCTTAGTCGAATGCCATCGCTCCATGCCTTTTGCGTCAACATAAATCAGCACTTTCCGCTATACTTCTACTCCTTCTAGTCGTTCCTCTCAATCGTGTTGCTCACGTGACATCAATAGTTGGTTGAGACTCGAAGACGGGAGGATTACTGTCTTTGTGAAGTGAAGAATATCATATATTCTTAGCAAGTTCAATATCAATGTATGCAGTGCTTATAAAATGAGTTTCAATGACGGGAATCGGAACAATCTTCATTAAATCGTTCGTAAGTATCGAATGGGCTGCATCATTAGGAATATAAAAACCAAAATGATATGCGATTTCATCGAAGATTGTGGAAGCGTATCGATACCTTGTGAGGAAATCAAATCCTTGAAGCCCAATGAGCGATATATGTGATCACATAATCGCGATCGTCTTTATTCCGGATCGCAATCATCAATCGTTTCTTTTCTCAAGCCATACGCGGCGATACCTTTTACCCGCAAGGCGGCCAACCAAGAAGCAGAAGTATCTGCCAACTTGGGCCTCGAAACATCTGACCAGCACCGTGATCGTAGATTGTATGTCCATTGAAAAACTCTACAAAGTGGTCGTATGTGTCCCCCGCGCAATCTTAGACTTATTATTCAAATCGTGGTCATGCATTTCGTGTAGCAGAGAGCCGACAGGCTTTTAGTAGATGACATCAAATCGCTTTTTAAATAAATTGAATTGACGCCAGAGAGAAGAAGTAGGAGCAGAGGTCCAAAGCGACATCGGAGTTGGCGGCGAATCGTTGCCGGTCGCCAAGCTCGAGATCAATGCCAACCAGTACAGCACCACAAGAATCTCTATAGCCCGTAGCTGCGCGTATGGCATCTTTCATTTTCAAGTTTCAATATCCCTAAAATACTTATAATGGCTAGTGCTTGCGTATGACATCATCCATTCCTTAATGCATCTAACGACCGAACCTTGGTATTCATTTAAGTTCCATACCAATTTATTCGGGTTCCTGCTTAAGCAACTGGCCACGCTCAGAACCGTTCCGACCAAACAGTAATTTTGGGCTGTTAACTCGTAGTTAAAACTTGTTACGGTAGAACGTAATCCGCCAACAGGTTTTGTACGAGTTTCTGGTTCTTGCTTCAGAATCATGCGAACATTCCTGGAATATCTCCAAAAAACGGTGGAATCAGCCGTTGGAAATGAGTTTTAGCGGATTCATGCACTCGATCCTTTTGTTTTTGCTCAAAGCCCAACAACCATGTCTCTCGCTACTGCCTAATGCAAATTACCAATTAACTATCTTGGGATCGATAACAATTTGTATAAATTATAGTTAACATCTTGTATATCTACGGTTGACGATGTATTTCGATTGCTTTTTTTCGACCAGTCAGAAATTTATGATATTGGGAATGATTCTCTTCGAGCAGCAAAAATAGCAGCTAGTTGTTTGGATAATACATAGCAAGTTTGTGTGTTGAATGTCTGCCCCGTAGATAAAATAAATGTTTTTATCGCCGTAAATTAAATTACCGAGTTTTTCGATCAATGGATCTGGTTGAAAAAAATTCGCGGGTAATGAAATTATTTTGCAACAGGAAGCGGTTGAGGCCTACGCTTATCTGGAATAATGATAGAATACTATATTACGAAATGAAGCATGGACATGTTTACTGATTGGGGTTTTGTTATACTCATAGACTGGCTGAATTAGAGAATCAACTGAATGATTATTAAGTTTGTAGTATTAAGTAATCTGTTATAAATTTAATCATAATTCAACACTCCATGATTTAATTTTGTAAGAACAATTTTAATTTCAAGAATTTTGATTTTGAAAGAGGTTTTATAAAAATGTCAGCGCCCATATCTTCAGTTGGACAATATTCAATTTGAGCGACTTTTGATAACACACAGCGTTTTTCTTGACGTCAAAGTGTTTTGAGTGTTCCACAGAGGGGTATTTGACCCAAAAAGCTGGCCAAAATTATTTCGCTTGATTTTTTGAATTATTTCTAAGTAATAAGATGAACTGCGATAATCTTTTGAAATTCTGATCATTCAGACGTTAAATTATTAGTTTAAAAAATGCATGAATATATGAAAATAAACATTTATTTATTCAAACCCAGGGAACAAATGTACAAAAACCGGTCTCAAGTGGTATCCCATGCTTCTTCGTCTGAAGTTTCGTCAGAATCACTTTGAACTGCCTGAGAATAAAACACTGGTTCATTATTTGGGCTATTTTCCCAAGGCAGTAAGATTTGCAGACCAGCTTGAGCAAAAGGTTTGAATTTTTTCGGTGCTTTTGGTCTTATACTACTTAAATATGGGTCGGATGTTAAGCAGAGGTAATTGATCACATCCATATTACACTGCTCTCTGCAGATTTTCTGGAGTAATGTTGGCGAAATTGTCGGAAATGCTTATTTTGAGCTTCTGATGCTTCTTCTGATAGGCTCCCAATAAGTGAAAAAGATTGTTTTACTATGACAGGACTATGCATTAATATTTTATGGACAGTAGGTGTCATTGGGTACCATAGATACAAGTTAATACAAAGTTCAGCAGTTTCATTACAATATCCACTTGATATAACCTCCAATACTGTTGCGAACCTTACAATTAAGTTTTCTTTGATTCGAGTAATACGAAAAGATACTTCAACATTGTTTAAAAACCTCCTCGTATCGCCGCCATTACTTGTTCCATACCCCGGCTTTGGCACATCCACAATAAGACCGAGTTCATTTGTAAATTGTTCTTGGATTTCTTTTTTTCTTGATTTTACTATAGCTTTCTCCGCTACCGCTCTAACTTGCCATTTCTAAATCGGAATTTTATAGGAAAGGTGAAGAAGTGTTTCAAAAAATCGTATCCTTGCGTCCAGGATAGACAGACCAAAATTCAAATTGGCTGGTTCAACTGATCTTGCCTTTGATAAATCATTAAATTCTTTCGAAGTGGCTTTGCAAATATAGCCCTCATAGTTGAAGCAGTTTGAGTAGCTGCATTGCAGATCTTTCCATTTTCCATAGTAAAGAGTATCTTGTGAGTGATCGTTATGTTAAAATTACCTTTTCTTATTATAGCAGGTTGCAAATATTTAATTTTTTCGTTAAAATAATTGATTTCCTCATTAGTCACATCGTTATTTTCGAGTATGAACCTAATTCTCATTGGCCTGCAAAACCCGGAGACAAGGATGTAGGGTTATGCCAAATGATTTTTCCATTAACATTACACAGTCAAAGAGACACTAAGGATGACTGAAATATGCTTGAGTCTGAATCTGTACAATTTTCAAATCTTTGTTTGGGTTTGCTGTGATCCATGACAACCAAAGCCTTACTACAGCTTAACAAGCCATGCAACAGAAAGCCCAGCTACCACATACATGACCACGTGTAGGCGGACTTTGCTTGCTAGTTTATATGAAGGCATATGGAGAATTTTGGAAGTGCCAACGAAAATTCGAAGTTTTGTACGGTTTCGAGACGGATTTCAATTGTGAAATCGAGATAGTCCGCGGAAAACATCGTAGCGCTCCTTTTAAAGTGGATTTCGTTTCAGTTCATACATCCGTTCATACTTTATTTATGTTCAAAGTTAAAAAAATAAGAATTTGTTTACTTCCTCAAGCTAGCTGTCAGTGGAAGGAGTTTAACGTGTGTTTCATTTGGTTGTTCTAAATGGTGTAGGTATACAGTGAACAGCGCAAGGTGGATTTTTAGCGTGCATGCAATTTGATTTGTACCTTTTTCATGTGAAACATCGATATATTACACTGTACAAACATTTGCATTCTGCCGAAGTAGGCTGACAGCTCACGCCAGCTGCCCACAGTAGGCTGACTACCATAAATGCAAATTACTCCTGGAAGACTTGTTACACTTACGTTGGTGTTGATCATAACCCCATTTATGAATTAACTTCAAAGAAGCGAGTTCTGACTGTTTTAGATTATTTATAACTTCTTCCAAGTACAACAATAAGCGCTCATCTGTGTAATGAAGCAAAGCCTGAAGTTCAACTTCCGCACAAGTAGCATTCGCTCGAAACAAATCTTGACTCGGGTAGCATTCCTTTTTAGCTTTTTGCAGGATAGTTTAACAAGGATATAGTTTTTTGTCACTTTTGTATTGTCTTCTTGCCAGTGATACTTCCACAAAAATTGATAAGGCTTGAGTAGGCGTTAAAGGTGTAAATCCTGGTTTCTTGCTTTCTTGTGATGCTTTTATATATTTTCCTCCTCTTCTTTGGGGGGACTCCATTACATCTTTGACTACAGATGTACCACCTGTGTTTCCCAATTAACGGAGTATCATTTGACCAGCATATAACAGCTCAGTGACTGCTTTTTCCTTCCTAAATTGCTCTATTTTACAACGTTTGCTGCGTTCCGATAAATTTATTATTTAATTATTATAATTAATTATTCAGCGCGTATATTATAAGGCCCCCCTTAACTGCGTACTATTTAGACTTACTTTGCTTGACTTTAATGACCTAGCGAAACACGGATTGTTTATCTTCCTACCACTGCCGCTACTTAAATAAAATAATTTTACATTTTTGTAATACGAGTCAAGTTGTAATTTTGATATAAAAAATATTGGATTGGGATTTGAATTAAAGAGAATAGTTGAAACATCGAGCTGAAATTTAATATAAATTTTACGTAAGTGTATTTGCTACAATGGATTCTTCTCTCAAAAATGCTCCTAAGCCTTTTTAAGGGACGAAATACCTTTGAAAATTTCCTAAGAGAATATCGAAAGAATCAACTTTCACATACTGATGGTCAGCATCAGGCTGTGTACTGTGTCTCTGCTTTTAACGGTATATCGCTTTTCTATGCGCACATAGCTTTTTCAATAAAAAATAAAAAATACATTTTTATGGATGTTGGAATAAAACAGCATAATTTATTTTTTGCTTGTTTTTGAGGGCTTTGTACTAAAATACAAAACCCTACTGAAATCCGTACCTGTGTCCGTCTGTCCGTCCATCCCTCTGTATGTCGCAGCAGTTTTTTCCGAAACTATGGAAGCTACAGTCATGAAGCTTGACTTCTAGAAAGTTTTGGGGTGAAAAGAAACTTCAAAAGTTTTAAGGAGATCCCCCATATAGAGGAGTGACCCTGGAACAAATTTTTTCATCAAAGGTGGTCAAATGGAATGTCATATGAAAGGCCTTAATGAGACCTTTTCAAAATAGGTTTTAAAATTACTTTGAAAGTGTCAAGAGGGGACAGGAGAACAGAAAATGCACAATATGATGAGCACAATAACAACAAATACAACTCAACTTTGTTAGTAATATAATCGTAAGAGTACCCTTGAATTCAATCAAATTCAATAATCTATTGTCAATTTACAAGTATAATAACCTGAAAATTTTAGAGAGATCGAATTTAACAAAGTTAAAGATTGTTCTTTTTAATAACTAAAGATAAGCAATTAAAAGTAATAGGTGAAAATTTATGGAGGTAAATCCAATGACAAATAACTTAAACGTCGTAGAAGTTATTGCCGTTTGAGTTTTCTCCGATTACAATAATCATACACTGTTTTTTTACTACATGGCCTTCCATCGAACCAGACCCTACAGTTTTGATTGCGTATTTTTCTCCAAATTTTTAATATAACCAAAAGACATTCAATATTCGGCTTATCCAATGATTTTAACAATATTGCAACAAAATGTTGTCCGGTTAAAATGGAGTAACACTGGATTTCGTTTCCAAGCAAAAATATATTTGTTATGCATGTCATTAAAGTTTTTCTTGAATTAAATCATTCCATATGTATGCATATCGCAAGTTAAGTACAAAACCCTTCTGACATCAGCATAGTTCTGCCTACCCAACTTCTTTTACAATAAAAATATATTTGAAATAAGGGTATCACTCCATGTTCACTTACAGCGCAATCATTTAGAAATTTTTACCAATTCATTTTGAAACTGTTTCAACAGAAATATACACCAACTCAAAATAAAAACTTCAGTTTCGCTTATTAATATTTGATGGTTTAGAACAATAAATTCAATTCAGAGTCATCTAAACCTATCCCTTTGTCTTATATTGCTGATTTGTTATCATAAACCAACAACTTGACACGGGCCAATTCAATGGCTTTAAATTTCATTAGCTGAGTGGCAATCTAAGCGCATAACGATAAGACTACATGACTATCTCACTTCCTCATCAATATAGATCAATTCTTTGACAAGCTATCTAGCATATGGTACCGATATATTAAAACCTTGATATCCTTTGAGCGTTGATGTCAAGCCCATCCATTGCTAGACAAAAATAGTCTTCCAACATGTCACGATAACTTCCTCAATTGAAAGTAACAGCGATCATTGTCATCGATGAATGATAACTTTGTGAATACAATGGGGACATTTTAAGTATACATGTATTTGTTGTTTATTAAACAATGCTTATTTTGCTTATGAACGTAGCCAATAGTCCAAAAATAGGCTTCATTGCTGAAGACAAATTTTCGACAGAATTCAATATTTTCTTCTAACTTTTGTAGAACCTCTTCGGAGAAGTTTTAAGCTTAAATTTTTCGGGCTTTCGATTTGGCAAAACAACATCAAAGTTCAAACTTCAAGCCATGGAATGTTCAACGGATAGGATAGAATTTCTTAAATAAGTTTTGATCAATTTTAATTTTGAAAAGAATCGCTCCGCACTAGCCATAATCACAGGAATGGTTGCAAATAATAGAAATGCCGTGCATACTTCAGGAAAGTTTCGAGATATAGAATATGATTTTTTATGATTAATAAACCAGCAAGCTTTCTTATAGAAGACAACTTTTCTATTTTGTATCTAAAAGTGGATCATAAACTGAGAATTTCTTTGGTTAACGCAACAGATAATTCTTTTTGGTTCCTATTAACAAATTTTAAGTTCTTTTCTAACAAATTGGTGTCATCCAAACTGCTCAAATTAGCAGATTGCCGTTACAAGACGCTGAAATTGAAAACAATTCCATTCTGACGAAACGTGATCTCAGTTGGTTGATGATGATGATGTCCAATACCGGATAGAATATGTTAGTTTTAAACATGCTTTCGGGATTTTAGAGACGTTCATCTTCGCTCATTTCCTCCAACGAATTTAAAGTACATCAGTATTTTTCTGCTACACTACTTGCTTCCGTCTATTAAACATATTGAACGATATTGAACTTTCACAAAAGCTAGAAGTTATAATTTAGAATATTCTGTTTGCTGCTTATTTTTTCTGAGGAATTTTAGCACCGCCAAATATTCAAAATTCCATCTACAAGGAACACACTTCCCAAATGGAACCGAAATTTAACCTCAATAGTCGTTCTGGTGTAACATCGGCATTCGATACGATTTAAAACTGCGCGAAATCTTATTTGCACAAAAGCGTTCAAATCTTGACATTTTTTGTTACTTTATATGATTAGTGCATGTAATTTAGTAGATAACTTAAATAGTTAAATTAATTGAATATGGAACTCTTGCACTTTACTAAATTTTTTAATAACAATTGTTGGAATCCTTCTGTGGTAGTGGTCCTTAGATCGAGATCCCTACGGCTAGGTGTCCGTGGCATTTCGCCCGTCGTGCCACCTTATTGTTTCGCCACTGGTTACATAGCAATTTCTCTTTTCTAACAGTAACTTTAAGGATAGTAACCTCTATTTTCTCCCGTTCGTTTGCTGCGTGCGTTTGTCTTTCCACTCGTTCGTCTAATCATTGATTTTGTAGGATCATCAAACTTTGTAAAATGATTGGCATTCCCCCAGAAGTGGAAATGTGCTGGAATTTGCCCTTGTGATTCGTCGTCTTCGATGGACATATATTTACTCGTATCATTTAAGCATGAAATTCGCAAGTGGAAAACAGAGATGCAATCTTGATGTCGAATGGATTTCATAGCTATAAACTTTCTATGTTTGCAACGAACAGGTTTAAAATCGACATACTTACTTATGATATAGTATCGATAATACCAAATTTCATAGCTATTATGTGTCATTTTATTGTATTGGAGTTTTTTTTTTAAATAACAAATGCGGATATTTAAATCGTGCTGATTTTGCTGAAGAAGTATCTACACTTAAAACATTATTGAAGGCCTCCGCCGATCTTTTAAAATCTGCGTTGGATGTGAAGTCTCCGCTGATAGAAGTGCCCCTCCTACCCACTTGGCTTGTTTCGTTTTCTAATTTAAAAAGATTCTTAACGTAAGACTTTCATGTATGCAATGCACCCAGCCATGAACAATTCGAAGTATGCCAGACAAAAAGATTGCGCACGGGAAAATAAAATGTGGAACATTAAACGTCGGAAACAATTAAAAGGAAAACGGTTTTTTTAATTGGCTGATTCCTTCTCATATTCAAATGCTTTGGGATTCGTTCAAATATTCACATGGCACAACAGGAATTTCTAAATTAACTACTTGAAGCAAATATAATCGTCGTCTACTAGATACAAAGAATATTGAAAGGTAGCAGGTAATTATTAAACTACGTGCACATAATGGAGCCGCCTTTGGTCATTTAAACTGTCCAAAATATCCAAAAGAAGTAATTTCGTGTTATGTTGCCGATTATTGAAATCTCTGTTATTTATTCGATTATTTGTAGGTCCATGCATTCACGTTTTGCGATGGTGCACGTCAAAGTGTCAGAGGAGAGTACACGATAATGGATATTTTTTAGTAAATTTTCCCCCATCATAAGGCCGAAACTCTAGAAACGTATCGTATCATCAGCAAATGAGGCGATAAATCATTATATGCAAATACGAGTAGATGAACAGACTGGAATCTAAGCGGCAGGTTATTCCTGACAATTCAAAGTAAAATGGACAGCTTATTTATGTTTGTTTGCCTAACGTAGGATTAAGGTTATAAAATGTGCTATTTTGCACTGCTTTTGTGAGCTATTTCAATGTTTCTACATATTATTTATCTGAATGTGATATTAAACTTATAAAATAAATACGCCGAAAATTATGCTTTGAATATGATCTTAAGTGCTGTTCTATATATCTGTGTTCAAGATGTATATACTGGTAGTTTGATAATTTATAAATCTTCGAGTTTTTCACGCGTTAATAGCATTTGATCTATTAGAGATTCCATATGAAAGATTAGCAACTATCCAGATGGACGATGAAAATAGGAGATAACGAAAGCGCAAATTACTATGCGGTACTTGCTGCAATGGATACCAAAATGGATTATCAAGACAACATACATAGGTAATATAAATTAAGTTTCTAATGATAATTTTATTGAATAATAAAATCTAAAAATAAGGACAAATTTTTCAACAGGAGATCAACTATTGAAGACAAAACAGTACCATTTTATTTAGTACAATTTTCAAATGATAGTAGTCAAATTGTCCTCCAACAGAGAAGGTATTTGAATGTATTTTTTTTTTTTTTGAATAGCCGTCGGGCCTTGCTATGTTGTGTGAGCAGACGCGTCTCGACTCCTTTGAGTCATCTTCAGGCCAGACTCTAAGGATGACTCAAAAAAGCCGAAGCGCGTCTGCTCACACAACCCAAAGCAAAGCCCGATGGCTTTTTAAGAAAAAAGAGAATTGGCTTGCGGATATCAAATCAACAAAATAATTGAATATACTTGAACTTTAGGACTATGAGGTGGGGATATCTTAAAAAAATCGAGGTTAACCAGTTTACAGGTGCCAAAAATTTTGCCATTCGGCTGCCAACTGCGCCATGCACTATCTGTGCATTAAATGTAAAGATGTTCATGCTCCCCGGTGAGTGCAAATCGGCTCAGATGGAGCCAAAGAAAAAGTTTTACTATGTAAACTGCACTGTATTTGGTCATCCCGCATCATATCGAAGACGTCCCCGATATCAAGATGCAAACGTCAAATGCTCCTAAAAACAATCACAAGTAAAGTGCAGTGTAACATCGTCTAGCTCCTTCAAGCCCAGGGTATCATTTGCAATTGCTGTTAGAGGGCCAGCAAACAATAATGTAAGTAGAAATAATGCTTCTCAAAATTTATCAACAGCTTGAATCTCTTTTGGAAAGATTAATAAGCAAGATCAAAAATCGATTTCGTATGTCAACATCTAAGTTAATATGCTTCAAAATAATTTGTCATCCAGTCACATTCCCATGGATAGGCTTCGTCTAATCTCGATCAACATCAGCTCCATTGTTACTCTACATTGCCATGAGTATATCTTCAAATTCATCGTCAAGCAAAAGCCTGACATTAGGATCCTCACGGAAACACACCTCAATTCTTAGCAATCCATGACATTCAAGGATTTTGAATTCGTAAGAAGTGATAAGGTAAACGGTGATGAGGGAGGTGACACCGATATATTGGTGAGAAGACCTTATTGTTTCCAATTTATTAAGAAAGTCAAATTCAAAAGTTTTGAATTTCTTGAAGTGTTCGTTATCTAAATTTCATTTCAAGGTGGAAATAGCCTCTTTGCAACTGGTTGAAAAGTTTTCAAATTAAAGGAGGAGCTCGATTCCTTGTTATATTCTTGCCAGTGATTTTAATGCCCAGAATACATCATGTCTACCCGCCAACAATATCCCGAGGTGTTTTCCCGAAATTGTGGATAACAGAGAACCAAATTAAATACAGGTAAATCTATATGGGTCAGAGCTCCAACATACCTTAGGACAATTTCACATTTCGACCTCTGCAGTGCTATAAACTAATAAATAATTTATCAAAGGAATGATGTCTTCCTCATTCAATCGTTGGTTGTAAAGTTTAATCTAGATTACAAGAAACAATGCATTTCTTCTGATGGTAGCAACCCTTGCCCAATAGTTTCTAATGACAGAAATTTAACTAACGACGAAATAAATCTCTATTTGTCGAAGTTAGAGAAACTGACATTGGAAACGATAGAGAAAACAGTTCCAAGATTAAACATCGAAACAATATGGAAGGGTATGAAACGCCAACCATCATAAGGTTGAAATGATTGAAAAGCCTTCTTACACGCGTCAACAATATTTATGGGCGATTTTTGGACTACAACCATCCCTCGTTAGTTTTGTTAAAATTACACCCGAAGAATGTCCGGAACTTAATCCATTCATACTCCAGGGGTGAGGTCAGCAACAAATGGGGAGAGAAACTGTTCACAAAAGTGAATAGCATATTTCGTAAGAAATCTCTAGTGAAAGAGTAGAATCTTGAAGTAGCTAGTGATGAGATAAATCTTCTCGATAGGGCTGGTATCGAAATTGATAGTACGACCCCGGACGGATTGCAGAAACTTGCCCTGATCGAAACTCATTTTGAATTGGTCCACCTACCAGACTGTGCGAAAGGGAGCCAAATATTTTCAGAAGTCGTTGAAGCAAATGTTTCCAACTTCAAATCAAGCCTGAACGGCAAATCAATTCTTTAATTCAATGAAACACTGACCTTTAAGCTCATACTAAGTGGAAATTCCCTTGATAATTTTGTCAGCTATGAAGACTTGTGTCTCATATTTGGCAGGATAAACACCAAGAAATCATGTGTATCGACGATAATGCAAATATAGTACTAGGACAATTGCCTGAGGTTGCTATTAGGAATTATTGCATATTTTTCATTAAAATGTAGAGCAATCCATACTTTTCAAATCAGTGAAAACGGCCAAGGTATTACCAATCTTGAAGAAAGGAAAAGAATCTCCATGCCCTAAAGCAGTGGCCCAGCAAGGTATTTGGGTGAAACTTAATCAAGCATTGAACGCCCACATCGAGGAATATGAATTGATGCCGAATCGCCAGTTTGGTTTTTGTGCCAGGCATTCGACCATATATGTGACAACGAAAGTAACCTCAGACATCTATTGGAAACTAAATAGTAGAAAATGTGTTTAAATTTTTTTAAACTCCTTCAGAAAAGGTTCTCGAGGCACCTTGTCATCATAATGTGCAATATGTTGTATGGGAAACGATTTGTTGTAACTGATGGGAACCTGACGACAATGCGTGACTTCAATTTATTGAATGCTGGTCATTAGTGGCGTTTGCTAATGATCTTATAATTTATATGGTCGACCAAAAAGCTACAATAGTTCTGAGTAACCTACACAAAATAGTAGTCCACGTGGTGTAGTAGTTAGAGCACTCACCCCGTGGGCCCAAGGTCCCTGGTTTGAGTCCAGTTGATGACAACGAGATGTCTTTCGAATGATTCTTCGGATGGTCTACAAGCCCGTTCAGCTCACTGTAAATGCAGAAAGCATTAAATCAACTCTCAAGTGAGCTTTACCTGCCTTATATGATCCCGGATTTAGCTAGTCGACAGGAATGCGAACGCGGTCTTTACAGCACGCTGAAACTTGTCCCAGACAATCGGTATCCGTATCCTGCACGGATTTTTTGAAAAAGAAATTCATGACAGGTAAAAACGCACATTAAGTATGTAAAAAGCCTTACTTGAATACTTGAAAGTGTTTATGAAACACTACAAAACATTACGGGATAAAGTGCGTTGATTTAATGCTTTCAATACTTGCAGTGTAGTGAAACGGTGGTTACGACCAGAAGCTGGAACGAACACTCTTACAGTTGCAGCTTTGCACTCAGAATTTCGGTTTTTAACTTCACTATGATCAAAATTTCGCGAACATTTTGATACCAAATCATAAAAAAATTTACAGGTGTCTTTATTGAAAATTGAAAAAATAATTCGATTTTCGGCACGAGTGTCAACGTGCTATCAGACGATTTTGATGCCATTTGATCAAACTTGGCGTTAAGCTTCGGGTTCGTTTTAACTATTAACTATATAACTATATGATGAAGAATAAAAGTCAGCCTTTTCCCAAATATAAACTTCGTGCTTGTACTGGTTTAAAACCAGAACGTATTGCAGCTGGGTGGATGGACGCACGGCCAAAGCATGCATGGACCATCGTACCATGGTACTGACCATATTACCTCTCCGAGTGCCGACACAATTGATCAAGAAAATGAAAAACTCTAAGGGGCTGTAGTGATCAAGCAATAAAAGACATCTTTAAGATCCCCCACAGTCAATGATGTTAGTAATATTACAACAAATTGACGGGTGCTTAAAATGGAGTAACAAAAGTTTCTGTTCTAAACCAAGTGTGCGATTTGGGTTGTTGAGTTGATTATTGCTGCGACCGGAGCTTCTACTCAATTGTTTTACTTTGTGAAGTGCTACTCTTCATATTTATGCAATTTTTGCTTTCTGACATACACTTGCTGAAGTTCGATAGCCCATCGCTTAAAATCTCTATTGATCGGTGGCGTTGGAATATGCTAGAGTGTTCCATTTCAACACAACAGTACTCTAGAAGGTGAGATGGTGAGTATCACGTTCGACCGTTATTATTACACTTTTCTTTTCTGGGCTCGCAACAATCAGCTTTATCTTAAGTGACTGGCACTCGATCCACTACGCTACTTAATCGCAAAGATCCGAAAGGAGCTGTAGTGCTAAAACAAAACAAAAACAAGTTGGGTAAACAGACCTACGCTCATGTTAGAAGGGTTTTGTATTCAATTTACTAAATGCAGTCACCAGATCGAATCAAGTCAAGAAACATGCCAAAGGCGATTTTATTGAAGAAAATATGAAATACGAAGATCATACCATTATTAACAAAGCTGAACGAATTTCGACTTCTGAGGTTTTTGGTATTGTTATACTCATAAATATCTCCCTTGAAATGATTTCAGATGTCCATCCGTGACGGAGGAAACACATTTTTCATGTATTTCCCCCCTGTACCCCCACTGAAGCAATAACTGACAGTTTAAGAACTGTTTTGAAAAGCTCCCATCAGAACGTTCATTTCATACTTTTTCGTGTATTTCCCCTCCCTGTGCGTCCCTCGAGGCAAATTTTGCCAAACTAAGACCTGTTGTGAAAAGTTCCCATCAAGACCTTTCATTTGATACCCATATCGGCTACCTTCAATGAAATTTTTTTTCGGGGGGTCACTCTCCTGTATGGGGAGACCCCCCTTAAATACCTCATAAAATTTTTTTGTAAATGAACTTTGAAGAGATCACCACTTTATACCTACACACAAAATTTGATGTTTCTAGCTTAAGTAGTTTCCGAGAAAAACTGCTGTGACACACGGACGGACGGACGGACGGACGGACAGACGGACAGACTGGTCGCGAAACTAGTAGGGTTTTGTAAAATTATTTTAAAAAACCCTTAAAAACTACAAAAAATGCTTAATGACGCGCAGCTCTATGCCGACGATTGGCAAATGAAAGTCAATACGCGGAAATGCGAAACAATTATGTTTCACCTGAAACGGAATTGGAAGGCTTCCCACATTATAGTTGGTGAGGGTAGTTGAGAACGGAGTCCACAAAAATCCTGTGTTCGATACCTCGGTGTTTATCTCGACTATTATCGGTACTATAATGATCATGTAAAAATCATGTTCAGCAAAGTATAAAACGTGGTCATGGCCATTCGGTGGCTCTTTTATTCCAGATTCACTGATCAAAAGGTCAAAGTTATATATTACAAGATCCTGGTTAGACCAGAGTTGACATATGGATGTCCAGGTCTGATATAATCAGAAACCGAGTATAATAGAATGGTTAAGAGTTTTCGAAAGGAGATGTCCTCGTGCTTGTACGTTCAGCCCTACGGCCGGGTACAATGAGATTTGTCTTACTACTGGCTTCATTCTTCCAGAAGCACTCGTGTATTTGGACATGAATCGGTATATTTTTGATTCTAATGGTGTTCCGGTTATATATCATATACTCGTATATATAGATAGCCCACCAATAAAAAGATAAAATATTCTTCGAATTTGGGTTCCAGGGGCCAACAATTCCAAAGGGAGATACTCATTTTCTAGTTTTGTTGAGGCTGCTCGGTCTGGGATGGAGCAATCTAGGTACTAGTGGCTGAATGACCATGGCTAAATTGTGGTTTGCGTTTTTCGTTATTTTATTTTAATTTTCAGCTCATTATTGCTACATTTAGTGTTATTGTTATCTGTTTGTATTAGAAGTTATTATCAAACATTAAGGTTATGTTTCAACTTTAGGGTGAGATAGGTGTATTGTACTATGTATTATATTAGGATAAGAGACAAGTTTTAACGATTAAGCTAGGTATATTGTGATAAGATTATATTAGGATAAGATAAAATTTATTTTATTGAATTTTGATAGAGTTAAGTTAGAAAATATTTAGATATAAGCTGAATTTTCACGATTTTGTTATATTTTTGGGACAAAATGCTAATTTTGAATGGAGTTGGTTGGTTTTTCTTCGATGACATTTAGGGAGTTTCATTTGATAACGTTTGACACCGTTTTTCTTTGATTGAATATTATTTAAATTTAGAGTGCCGTGTGGGCCATTAAATTTTTGAGTACTATAATGTTTTAAAACTTACTTTACGTTTTTACAAAATATATAATGATTGAAACTATAAAGCGCGTTTGAATTTTAATTTGATTTTGAATTCGTATTCATACTGGTATCTAATATAATTCTTGAATAAATCATCAGCCTAAGGCGTATCTGAATTTTCGGTTTTCGTGGCGGATATTATGCGTCATGCTGTTTGCCTTACTAGTATCGTATAATTTACAAAAATTTCTAGCGTATTTGGGTATGTGTAGCCTTATATAATTTGGCTAAAGCTACGTATAATTCTGCTCATATTTTACGTATGGTGTTCTTTTTCATGCGAAGTCTTGCTAAGTGAATTTTATTGTTCGTACTATCGTTTATTTTTTGTCTCGGTATAGATGTAAAAACAAGCATGTTTGCAAAATATCTATTGGATTTTTAGTTATCCTTTGTAATTTGATAGATAAATTGCTTGCTTACCTGCTTGTTTGCTTAAGCACTAAAGGCCCTTACCGCTCGGCACTCGAGAAGGTGATATGGCCATGCTTTGGCTGTATGTCCGTCAACCCAGCAACCCGGTACGTATGATAACTGAGCGGGCTTATAGTTCGCCCAAAGAATAACTCGAGACAAATCTCATGGTCATAAACTAGACTCGAACCAAGGGCCGTCGGCTTACGCAGCGAGTACTCTAGCCTCTCCACTACGTGGAATACTTAACACATTGATAGAAGGATATCTTTATTGTACCCGGTCCTGCCATATTTTGACAATTTACAAACCCATAATTCATAAAAATAAAATTGATGATTTTGAAAAGCCGCCGGGCCTTGCTTTATTGAGTAGCCACGACGGCTTTTCAAGAATCTTATGTTATTCACCCTTCTGAAAAGCTTAAACATTTCGAATCAAAATTGTGTTGCCTCATTCGATGGGAAATTCATAGAAGTAGTCCACGTGGCATAGTGCTCACTACGTAGGCTGAAGGTCCCTGATTTGAGTTCCGTTGGTGACAACGTGATTTATTTTGAGTGATTCTCCGGATGGACTTTAAGCCCATTCAATTATGATACCTACTGGTTGAAAATCAGAAAATATCGCAGCTTGATGGACGGATCAACAGCCAAAGTGTTGTACTGACCATATCATCTTCTCGAGAGCCGAGGATACATACGATAAAGATAATCAGATACTCTAACTGTTTCTAAGCGAAGGTCCAAAAGGGGCTGTAGTACTTCCAGTAATTGAGGTTACATATGAAAGTCTATCATTGAATAATCACCCCAAATCACTATATGTTATTCTACTACAATATGCTGTAGTAGAATATAGCAATTTTTGGTGATTATTCAATTATAGATTGAGCAGATTTTAATTCTAGCTCTTGGACAAAATTAACACTGAAATTTCGCATGCAACTACCCGTTACTTTCAAACGAAGATAGAACGTTGAGTCCAGTTTCGACCAAACAATAGCATATCTTCGTACGCTAAAAAGAGGTTAATAACTCCGCCGTAGATGGTCCCAAGCCACATTTTGAACGGAGGAGGCAACCTCTTGTATCCCCAACACATAGCTTCCGTGATTCCTCATCCCAAACCCCCCAATTAAATGGTAGTAAATGCTCTCGGGGTCGCATATTGGGTTTACTGGTTCCCCAATAATGTGACATTAAATGCCGAGAAATGCTAATAACTGTAAATACATCTACAGCTCTGCTTCTAGATCTTATTTACACCTCCTTTGTGGGGACGTAATAGGATGAAGCTGAATCTTCCGCGCCTGATAACGGAATCAACGTAATAACCATCCCGCCGGAATGGAGTTTGGGCGACGGGCTAGCTCCCCGTCCCTGGAAAATCATACAATGTTTCGAAACCTGCAGATGGGCCTCGGGATGGATCGGATTGTCGGCAACGACCTCGCAAGCGAAAAAGGGACTATGGCATTGGATCCTGGAATGTCAGATCACTCAATTACCCTGGCGCTGTTAAGGTCCTTTAACAACAGGCCAGTCAATATAAATTAAAAATACTGGCAATCCAGGAAACGAAATGGACTGGTAATAATATTCAAGACATTAGATCGCACACAATATTCAAAAGTGGGAAGCCTACAGGAAAACGAGGATTCGGAGTGGCCTCATTGTGGATAGGGAGTTCAAATCGCTCGTTATTGATTTCAAGCCAATATACGAACGGTTGTGTGCGATCCGTACAACAGCGAAATATTCCAAAATCTATCTGATAAATTTTCACGCCCCGACCGAAGAAAAGGACGAAGAAACAAAGGAAACGTTTTACAATCACCTGAAAAGGCTGGTCAACTCATTGCCCACAAACGACACAAAAATAATTCTGCTTGTCATGAATCAGGCATACAAAGAATACGTATGTAGGAAAACCAAGACGGAAAGAGAACACTATGAAAATCTCAGAAGAGTAGCGAATAAGATTATAAGGATTAAGAAAAAAAAACTATGACGACCAATTGAGAAGTATAAATGTAAGTTTAGCGAGCAACAACACAAGACAAGCATACAAAGTAGTGAAAAGCCAGATCGTCCTTATCAGCCCAAAACCACGCTCTGTCGCGATGGCATCGCCAATATCATCGCTGATGAAACCAAAATTAAGGAAAGATAGGCATCATATTTCAAAAGCCTCCTTAATCAAGAACATCGGAGCCTATAGATGTCTGCGGAGAGCGTCCATTGGCCCTACCAACTTCGGATAAAGTTTGTTCCATCATCAAAACCCAAAAGAATAATAAAGCGCCGGACATCGATGAGATTCCAGTGGAGCTCATCAAATATGGTGGCAGCAGTGTTCATAAAGCTATTCAAAAAGTCATCCAGCACATTTGGCAACAAGAACATATGCCAAAAGAGTGGAGCCAATCAATTATATTCCCTATCCACAAAAAAGGCGACAAACTACAGTGTGAAAATAATAGAGGCATATCACTACTTTGTACGGCGCACAAAATATTTTCTAAAATCTTAGAAAATAAAATCAGATCATACACCAACAGTATTATCGGGGAGTATCAAGGTGGATTTAAAGCAATTAGATCGACAACAGACCAATTGTTCACAGTCAAGCAGGTACTTGAAAAATGCTGGGAGTTCAACATAGACGTACACCAAATTTTCGTTGACTTTAAGCAAGCATACGGCAGTATTGATCGTATCGTCCTGTACGAAATAACGCTTTGTTTTGGCATCCCAGCCAAATTAGTCCGTCTTACCAAAATGATAATGACGTCGATGACCTCCCAAGTCCGCATCAATAACCAATTCACCGATGCCTTTAACACAAAAATCTGACTAAAACAGGGAGATGGGCTGGCCCCATTGTTATTCAATTTGGCTCTCGATTACGTCATAAGGAAGCTACCTGTCGATACGCGAGGTACATTACTATTCAAGTCGAGCCAAGTAGCGGCCTATGCGGACGACATCAACATTTTGTCACGGTCATTAACAACTGCCAAGGAACTTTTCCTGAAACTTGACAGCGAAGTAAAACTAGTAGGGCTACAAATCAAAGAAAATAAAACAAATCCCATGACGCAGTCGAGGAAAAATACCTCAAGTACACAAAATATCACACTTGGCGAATACAGTATCGAGAATGTTAGCGAATTTGTGTATTTAGGCGCAAAAATAACGCAAACGGGTAATGAAAGAGACGAAACACGCCGAAGAATACAGCTCGCAAATAAAATATTCCATTCAGTTTTGACGTTCTTGAAGACCAGCTACATACACAGGAAAACAAAGCCCCAAATATTCAAATCTGTGATAAGACCTGTGTTATGCTATGGGTGTGAAACATGAACTCTAACCCAAGCATCAGCAAATATATTGAAAGCCTTTGAAAGACGGGTCGTGAGGCAAATAATCGGACCGAAGCTAGACGAGGACCAATGCGCATTCGATACAACCATGAACTGTATGGAATTTTTGACGCACCGGAGGTCTCAACGATTGTCTGACTGCGGAAGCTAATGGGCTGGCCAAATGAATCGTGTGGATGAACAACGGATGCCCAAAAAGCTATTCGTTGTGAGAACTGAAGGCCGAAGACCAGTGGAGAAACCGAGGAAACGCTGGTCTGACTCTGTCGAAGACGACAGGTCATCGCTGCTCGGATTTCGAAATTGGAGGACGCGGTCAATGGACCGAGACAGTTGGAGGCGCTATTTGCAATAAGCGAAGGCCCGAGAGGGGCTGTAGTGCTACGAAGAAGAAGAAGAAAAAGAGGTTAATCGATTTTGTGATAACAATTTACAACAAGCCAATGTGGGAATATTTAAATTGTCTTGATAGTTTTCCATAGATGGATTTTTCATTCGAATTTCTGCTAGGAAATAATTGTTGTATTGAAAACTACATGTTTCACAAATTCTAATACATATTAGAACATTTGCTCATCTTTTGGATAAGTTCTTCTTACTCCGGAATGAGTTGGGCTCGAATTTTTAAAAGATGGGTTTTACTTCTATCATATCCTTCATTATCTTTTTCATAAATATTTACCAAGGACTCGATGTCAAGCTCTAGAAATTCCCACTATTTGGTCTGCTAAACAGATCTTTGAAGTGCTTTCTAATGTGAAGTATTCTTAGCTGCTTTCAAATACAAGTTGAGGAACAAATGCTATATATCTGATCATACAGGCTTCAACGGTGGACTATCTTTCATTTGAGGCCAATGTCCTATTGAACTTTACTTCATAGAATAAAAAAGAGCATCCTGACGGGTTTTGTATCGAACTTACGAAACATAGGATTTCATCATAAACCATTCATAAATAAATGCATAAGTTGGAGAAAAATAACAAAAATTTACTCATATTACCTATCAAAGCATTTTTCTTTTTACATTCCCACTGCTGATATAATTGATTTGACATATCGTTTGAGAGCCAATTTCATTTGAAAAGCATTAATGTGCCACACTGAACTACCTATGAAATTAGATACAATAAATATAATCCACCACCAACTTAGATCAACAAATTTTTTAAAACTTTCGACAATTGCATAATTATCATAGAATAAAATATCAATAATTGGACGAGCAAACCTTACTAGATCGTTTGTTTTCGGAATGAAGGGCAATTTTACTTTTTTAACACAAAATTGTTATTGCCGTATTATTATTTTTTGCTTTAGCACTACAGCCCCTTTCGGGTCTTTGCTTAGAAATAGTTAGAGTATCTCATTATCTTCATCGTATATATCGGCACTCGAGAAGGTGATATTGTCAGTACCACTCATTTGACCGTTGATCCGTCTACCATTACATATCATATCTGCATGGGATTATAGTCCGTCTGAGGAGTAACTTGAAACAAATTTTGTTGTCACCAACGGGACTCCAACCAGGGGCTTTTGGCTTACATAGTGAGCACTCTAACCACTACGAAAATCTAGGCGACTTTGGAAACGTTGCGTGGGTACCCGATTTCAGAAATCAAAGATATGCATTACCCTGAATAAACTCAAACATTCTTCATATTTTCCATTTGCAAGTATATCGCAAAACTATAAGTAGGCGATACAATTGATACAATGGAATTAATAAGAAGGCCATAAACAGATGATAAGAAGGCAATATGAAGATAATTAAAGGGCGATAAATCCATGCGATAAAAATGCGACGTGTTAATGCTATAAGGATGCAATAGTTCATTACGATATATTGATCCGTCAACTTTGTTGGATCGTTCTAGACAGAATATTAATTTCTAGGCAATGGATGAGCCAAGTTGTTGGTATTCACAAGACTTTGTTTGATTTACTAATTTGTTTATAAAGTCATTATGTCAACTTAATCAAACATCTCGCGCAAGCAATGAAATTTACTATCCTTATACTGAGATGACGGGTAAGCATTCTGTTTACAATATTTTGGTATTTGAAGGAAAATTTATCATCAGGATATATTAACTTTTATTTGTTTTTGCTTTTGTTTGAATTGTTGTTTGAAAGATGAAAATTTAAATTATTGTTAAATTAATACTGGAATCGTTTGCAGGAGTTTTTATTAGACAAGATATATCACCCTCGAATTCTATAATAATAATAAATATATTTTTAAACAATTTGAGTAAGCAGGAGAGTGCTCCTACCAGAAGGTCTTTGTAAACATCCTAGGGTTAGAAGCAATTTTTCTAATAGCGTGAATCGATAACTTGAATTATTCAACCAATACTTAGATATGAAATCGTTCAAATTTATACAAAAGATGCACAGTTTGTTTCATAAGCACAGTGCAGCCGCCATTTTAATCTAGCTTAAATGATTTTTCTGAATTAAACACTATTCCTTAAATTTTCATGAAAATTGAAAGAAAATAAAAGTGCCTAAGTCAATTTTAAATATATATAGGGTTTTCCAATAAGAGGTGTTATTTTGAATAGATCTTCAGATTTAACACCTTACGACTTCTTCCTTTGGAGCCACGTGATAGAGAAGGCCTATGCCAATAGCCCAACGTCGATTCAAGATCTCAAAGATGGAATTTGCGATTTGGTTATGCAAAATTTCATGAAGAGGATATGGTCCTGTAAGCGTGCGTAGTGGTTATTTGCTCAATGTTAATTATTGCTATTAACGGCATATCTTCTTCCTTATAATGAAATAAACATTCAATCAGTTGTATTAAAAATTGCATTTTTCTTTTAATATCAAAATAACACCTCTTATTGGAAAACCCTATATCAACCATAAACACGTGTTATTGTTGGTGTAATTCCATACAATTGAAATGCCTATAACTCACTTGATTATGATTCGATCTCAATTAAATTTTGTGAACATATATATCTTATGTTAGTCTATAAGAAGTTTGAAGGTACCGTTTTGATTTTATGGGCAAAAATGCAAATTCTACAAATCATACTATTATTAACAAAGTTGAGCGAATTTCGATTTCTAAGGTATTTGTTGCCCTTGTACTCATAAAGGTCCACGTTCGTGATAATTTTCAGATTTTTCGGCTGAAAGGTGTCCAATCGCGAGGGGGGGGACACCAATTTTGGGTACATTTTGCCTTCCCCTGGACCCCCTAATTCATAAAATGATTTTTTTATTTCAGGTTCTAAAAGTTCTAATTAAGACCTTTCATTTGATACCCCACTCGACTACCTTTGATGAAAAAAAATTTTTAAGGGCCAATTCGTTATTAGGGGGGACCCCCCTTAAACATTTTTTAAATTTTTGTTAAGGCCTTAAATTTTGAGAGACCATCACTTTTGACCTTTTCACAAAGTTTGAGCATTCTAGCTTCTATAGTTTCTGAGGAAATCAGCTGTGACGCACGGACAGACGGACGGACAGACAGGTCGCGAAACTAGTAGGTCTTTGTAAAAAAATTTTTTACAAAGACCTAAAAATGTTTTAATTTTTATAAAATGTTTCATAAGAAAGCTGGGACAATTATGCAAGAAATATTCAAATCATTGGTGTAATTAATTCCAACCAATCATCCAAGAAAACCCACTCTGTAAATCATCATTTACCTGACTGTTCAAGTACTCCACATAACTGCTTTTGCGAATCCACGATAGTAAAATTTCAGACTACTGAAGGACCGAGAGCTTAAATTTCAGACTACTAAAGGGCGGAACCAACACAGAAATAGTCACTATACATTATGGAGTGCTTCTAGTACAAATGAATAAGCATGCAATGCACACTCGATATAAAATAAAAATTTACAGATTTGGTTGTTCATGTGGAAAAATTTCACGTTTGTCGTATGGAATCCGTTCACCACCTTCTTGCAATGTATGCTTACCAACCTTTTCTCAAATGTGTGTGTGTGTGTGTGTGGAACAAGAGCTGAAGCCCAACGGAGATATAGTGGACAAGCTTTTGCACTAAATTTATGGCCACTAGGTAAATATTTATAGGGGATGCATAAGCAAATGAAGTGTATTTAAAGTCGTATTTCGATACAACGGAATGGTTTCCGAGGCTTTTATCTTTAATTTTAAGATCGTTTATTTGACGGCGACGGTTCTGACTGTATTAGCAGACGAGCAGAAAAAAGGAATATATAAACAACGATGAAGAAGGAATGCCTTGATCATGACAGCCTTTGCTGAGTATTCCCATAAATATTAAGATTTTAAAGATCGCTTGGGTATATCTCTTCTTATTGAGATGTTCTTTGCTCCCATTACTATATCATTCTCAATCATAAATGTTTGGGCTGGCTGAAATATACTCTTATTTATATGTGCACACCTGCAAGTAACCTGGTATGATGAGTTTACTTCTTGGCACATGTCCTAATAGACAGCCAATTTGAAGCCGGAAGAAGCTAGTTGAAACAAACGAATTCCAACTTTGCTTTGAATATTCAAGAAAATTTAAAGCTTTTCCAGTACACTCCAAATGTCAATTTGTTATTTTAAGACAATTTAGAACTTATTAAAATGTTATTACAACATTTACACCACGACTTTCTTATATATATATATATATATATATATATATATATATATATATATATATATATATATATCTATATATTATATATGTATATACACATATATATAGATATATATATATATATATATATATATATATATATATATATATATATATATTATATATGTTTATACACATATATATAGATATATATATATATATATTTATATATATATATATATATATATATATATATATATATATATATATATATATATATATGTATAAATATATGTGTATATATATATGCATATATACGTATATGTATATATATATATATATATATATATATATATATATATATATATATATATATATATATATCTATATATATATATGTATATATATACTCGTATATATACATACATATATATATTTATATATATATATATATATATATATATATATATATATATATATATATATATATATATGTATATACTCGTATATATATGTGCAGATATATATATGTATATATATATATATATATATATATATATATATATATATATATATGTGTGTGTATACGAGTATATAAATCTATACTGAACTGAAAATGATTGGATTGGATCGAAAAGGTAGCTTCGTTTGGTATTACGCTGTGAAATGTTTCTCTCCCCATTCATATCGGGTATACTTTTGGTGGACTTTTATCTCGATCTTTTTAAGGAATTTTAACTGAAGCTCATCTTCAAGGAATAGTGATTATACTTAATAATAATTTAATGATTTATGTAATTGCTCTGATTAGAGAAGGGTTGTTATTAGGCTTGTAATGAATAGAATATTCAACCACACGACGAATACGGAATATTCTGCGGGCTTTCCGGCCGAATAGTCGCATAAAACACAAAAGTTTTCGGCCATTCGACTACCATTTGAGGAACTTAAAAGATTTCAAGTTCCAGATACGCTTGCATTCCTGAAATTATCCCGTAATGTAAAAGACGTCAACAGAATGTAACTTAGTCGATTACGATAGCTATACTGCTGTATACGGTAGCTATATATGTATGTAGTTGGGAAAGAAAATATACTGGTTGAAAAGGCTGTATGTGACTGGAATAAAATAATATCTTGCAAAATAAATTTAACGAATTTAATTCTCTTCAACGTAAAATTGAAAAACACTTTTTTCGTCTTTAAAACATATACTCGTATCTTTTGAGGGTAAGTTATTTCTTCTTCAGCGTGTTACTATGGTCTCGTAAAAATTTCACATCATTTAAGTATCTAATAGTTGAAAACTAATTTTGCTTAGCTACCTAACTTGATTACTCACTTACCTTTATCCCTTACATTTATCCATTACAATCGGAGTCAAATCAGTATCTTCGTTTTGCAAAAGAGAGTGGTGACAGCTCATTGATCTATTTTAATTAAAACGGGGGCAAGTAATCTGGTTCCGATTCCATAATCTTTATTTCATTACTTTAAGGGCATCTTGCTATCGTTTTTTTTTTTGGCTTTACCTTTTTTGGAGCAACTAAAGTGTTAAATATATACCCGTATTTTCACGGAAACGTTTGAAAAGGCTTACATTGGAAATATTTATACAACAGCCAATCAAATTATTAGTTGCTTTTCAAACTATGGATGCCTACACAAAATTCGCCTATGCACCTGGTGGTACCAACTTTAATGTTTAAAAATATATTATTATAAAATAAATTAATGCTTTTATTTTTCGAATTTTCCGACATATATTACTTAAGTAGATATTCGGTATTCGCCCGAATAGTATCTAAACATTTGATATTCGGCCACATATGATACAAGTAGCTGAACAAAATATAATAACTGAATATTCGTTGTAAAGCATTCTAGTTACTATACGTCATCTTCGATGGTTAAATAATACAATTTATGTGCCCAAAGAATGTGAAAATAAAAACAAGCTGGGTCGACAGAGCTACGCTCATATCAGAAAGGTTTTGTAGTCAGCCTACGATGTGCAGACACCTATAATAATAAACTCAAGCAAAACCACATCTACAACACAGACATACTCATTTCAAGAGGCAAACCATTGCTATATTACTAACAACCATTGACTGAATGAAACCTTAAAGATATTTTTAATTATTCATTTTATCTAGAAATTAGAAAATGCGGAACTTAGAAGAGGTGGTTGCGACTGGCGAATCTGAAACTTAGTCCCGACAAGTGTACCCTTTTCGCAGCTAAAGTAAAATACCTGTGACATATGGTATCAGCAGAAGGGGTCAAAATAGACCCTGGGAAAATTGAAGCCATGAAAAGCTGGCCAACACCAAACAACAAGTGTCAACTACGAAGTTTTCTGGGTCTGGCGACCCACTATCGAAGATTCGTCAAAGACTTTGCCAAAATAGCTAAGTGTCTCCATCAGTCCGTATGTCTAGAATGAACAATGCCAGGCAGCCTTTGAGACCTTGAAGGAGAAGCTATGTGAATCACCCGCGCTGGCATATCCAATACCCGGAAAAATGTTTGTAGTTGACATCGATGCGAGCACCGGCGGTATTGGAGCTGTACTCTCCCAACAGAACGATGGCGAAGAAAGAGTCCTCTCATATTACAATCGAATTCTCTCAAAAAGTGAGAGGGACTGCTACGTGACCAGGAAGGAGCTATTGGCTATGAAAGAGGCCACCAAGCAGTATCACAAGTACCTATATGGCCAGAAATTTGTTCTTCGAAGAGACCATGCATCGCTGTGATGGCTGCTTAACTTCAAAACCCCCGAGGCACAAGTTGCGAAATGGATCGAAAGATTGCAATTATACGATTACAAAATTGTTCATCGGAAGGGCGGAATTCATGGAAACGCTGGCGCCCTATCTCGTCGTCCATGTCCAGCTAACTGCAAGCATTACCAACGGGTTGGGGAAAAGGAGCAGCCGTTGATCTGCAAGAGAGAGAGGACAAACGCAAACCTATGACGTGGAGGTACCGTTTGAAAGGATTGCTGTTGACATCGCAACAAATTTCCAATTTTATCCCGACTAAATATACAAAACATATTTTGAAAAAAGCTATTTATAGTACTGGGTTCTTTTTATCAATTCTAGGGGAAACGAATGCTACTCTTTCCATAAAAACCGTAGATCGCATTCAATTTTTAGAGTGTGTAGCAAAAAATTGTATCAATACCCTATTAATATCGGTACCTATCCGTCCGTTTTCAACTGTAGATACAGTGGTCAAATTTTGTGAACAGTTCAGAAATTTCTGGTTGATCAAAGTTCCGTAGTCAAGTTCTCTATGAGTACAACAACGAAAAATACCTCAGAAGTTGAAATTTGCTAATCTTTGTTAGTAATAGTATGATTTATTAATTTTACATTTTCTTGCATAGACTCGTGCGGATACTCTTAAATTCAATGAAATATGTATTACAACGCTAATAAACTATGAAAATTTTAAAAGAATCGGATAGTAATTAACGAGGTTATCGTGGTTTAAATTTTCAGTGTTACAACAAAAACAATGCGTGGCTATTGAGCAATATGTGCTTCCAATCTACTTGTAAGGATTTAAATGAAAATTTCAGGAAAGATATATATTATGCACATCTTTGAGAATCTATTCAACGAGCGATATTAGGTATCGTAAAATAAAATGGCAATCGTTTAAAACGAGAATATTCAGTAAATTTAAGTTATTTTGCTGTTTGTATTTTCCCATGTTTTGCGCTTCCAAGCTATCTTTAGCTTGTATTATTTCCATCAAACCGCTATTTTTTTTGACATACATATATTTCGGGAGTAAGTTGCTCCCTTCTTCAGTGTCATTTATTTTCTAACTTCATCCAAATCCTTACAAGTAGATTGGAAGCACATATTGCTCAATAGCCACGCATTGTTGTTGTTGTAACACTGAAAATTTAAACCACGATAGCCTCGTTAATTACTATCCGATTCTTTTGGAATTTTCATAGTTCATTAGTGCTGTGATACGTATTTCATTGAATTTAAGAGTATCCGCACGAGTTTATGCAAGAAAATGTAAAATTAATAAATCATACTATTACTAACAAAGTTTAGCGAATTTCAACTTTTGAGGTATTTTTCGTTGTTGTCTCTCAGAGAGAACTACCTCCACGACTTTTTCAAATTTTTCGGTCCACCGGTGTCCAATTGCGAGCGGGTGAGACAATTTTTTCGAGTTCTTCCGCCTCCCCTGCCTACCCCACCCACGATGATGTAATTTTAATGCAGGATATTAAAAGACCTCATCAATACCTTTCATTTGATACTCTACTCGACTATCTTTGGTGAAAAAAAAATGTTTATGTGTTCACATCCTTATATCGGGAGAACTCCGTTAAAAGCCTTTGAATGTTTTTTTGAATACGGAACTTTGATCAACCAGAAATTTCTGAACTGTTCACAAAATTTGACCACTGTAGCTTCTACAGTTGAAGACGGACGGACAGGTACACTGAAAAAAATTCTTAGTTACTGTTACCAAAATATTACTAAACTTTTTAGTAAAATACGGCATCGAATAAATTTATTTAGTTGCCATTCGAAAAAAAAAATGCTTGCAAAAACCAAAAAAAAATTGTTGTAGTAACAAATACTCTCACTATTGTTGTGTAGCAATACGAACTAAATATTTTTATCAAATACTTTATTGTTACAGGTACTAAATGATAATATGCTAATAATTACATTTTATAGTAAATGTAACCAAAAAATTGAATTTACAGTATTCATTATTTTATTCCAATTACAAAAATTTATAGTTACTTGAACTATTGAAATTTAATGATTGACTATTTTCGTCAGTATATGTAACTAAATGAATTAGGACAAATAATTAAATTATTTGTAGCTCGGAATAATTTTTTTTTGTTTTAATTACCTTAATTATTGAGCTGCTATTATTAAATGTATTCTAAAAATGACTATTAACAATGAATGCTAGAAAGGATATTTACAGTAATAACAATATATTTCTCAATATCTCTTTATTTTACTGAAAAAACCTTGATTTTCACAATCTTACATGCTTACAGTTACTACCATATAATATTATTTGAAAAAAAAACTGATTTGTTTTACATTATTGATGTAATATTCTTACTTAGATTAATCATAAATTACATTAATTTCGTTTTTCACATTTGTATAAGGAATGTGGGGCATATCATAATGAATGATTGATTCAAGATTTAATAGCTCCATTGTAGTTGAACCAAGTCGGGGTATAACATAGGTCTGTAAACGTTCATTTTTTTCCTAACGTTTCGTATACTTCAACAATAAGTTTAAAATCATTGATTTTTACTGGCTTCACATTATTTATTAGCAAAATATCTTTTATACAGCCAAAAATTGGCAGGTCATTAATTTTAACAACTATAAATGTATCAATTTTATATATGACATTGCCAAGCGCGATACGTGCTACCAAAGAGAACTCTGTTGAAATTTTTTCACTAATTATTTTTGAAGATCGTTTAGAAATTTTCATATGTTGCAAATTTTTATAATCTAAAGTTTCTTTAAAAGCTAAACCGTGCTCAAACGAATAATTTAGGTGTTGCTGGTGTCTCGAAGCTAATGTTAAACATAAATTTTGACGATTACATGTTTTTCTCGCAGCTTGTTTAAAAATCCGATGTTTTCCTTCGAATCGCATTGTCCAAAAATTTCGAAGAGGCCCCACTAATCTCATAATACGAGGGTAGTGCAAACAAAAATGACTTTTAGGTATATGATCACCAAATAACTTTAAATGCAAACTATGATGCTCCTCAATTAAGGTAGCTAAAAGATAACTAAAATTATCAGTTATCACTGACTTTAAACAAATAACTAAAATTTTTCGCAATAATTTATAAAGTTGCCAGTATTCATTATCATCATCAGAAATCATGTCACCGAAAATTAAACCTGCGTGAAGAGTAAATATCATCATTTCAGCCGCGCTCATACGCAATTTTTTATCTTGTAAATATTTATGTGTTATAATTGAAGGTTTATTGCAATTTCTAGGATATTTATAATATTGTATTTTGTAATTTAAAGTTCTTAATGTAAAAAATTTTTTTTTCAACCAAATGATGTAAAATATTTATCAGATCTGCCTTACAGAGCCCTTCTAAAAGGTCATGCATAATATCTACACAATAGTTTTCACAAACATGAAATCTATCAACATAATTAAATACTGAATTTTCAGTAATACCTGTGGATGTAGGATTTTGTTTTGAAAGATCATTTGCGTAGTTTAATCTATTTCTTAATAATGTTACATCTTCGTCGACAGATTTTTGGCAAATATTTTTCATCATTTTACAAAATCTACAGTATGATTTTGCCGAGAAACTTCTACTAAATCCTAAAATATAATTCAGACCTAAATTGTCTCCGACAATCATTGCTAATTGAAATTTGATGACTATTTTTTTACCGTCATGATCAACTATTACACCACTATTTGAAAGATAATTTAATTCTTCTATCAAATATTTAAAGATGCATGTATTACCTAAATGAGTAGCATCACTAGAATAATGTAATTGTACCAGAAAAATATTATCTAATTTTGAAGAGAATTTTGGAGGTTAACATGCTATATTTGCGTATAGGTATTCCTGACAATTTATGAATAGTTGCTTGAGAACCAAGAGGATTTCCAGTCTCAAAGTCATCCTGATAAATAAAAAGTGGAAGAACAATGCCGTCAATTCCATTTATTTGTTGTTTCCAATTAGGTGACTGGATAATATTTGAAATCGAGCTATTACTTAAACTATCAATGTATTTTATTATAGTATCAAATACATTCGGAATTTCCGTGAACGCTTTTAAAGTTTCACGCAAAGGAATAAATTGACAAGTAATTTTTATATTTTCTAAAATTCCTACTCTATTATTGACCTCGCGATATCCTAATAATTTGTCTTCAGCTTTTATCAAACCTTTGTGAGATACAAGCTGATTGATACGCTTATATTTTGTGCTGAATGGTTCAAATATTAATGTCAAATCCTGAAATTCTTTTTCAATTTCACTTTTACCTATTTCATCTTTAACATAATTTAAACAAATATCTTTTAAAAACTTTCCATAACTACCTTGAAGAAAATTCTGTGTATAATTTAGAAATCTTTGTATGTGCACTCGTGTTAGCGATGTGTCCGCATACAAAGCAGATATTATGTTCAACAGTTCATTATGCAAATCATCTTTCTTAGTAAAAATTTCAGGAATTTTTTCTATGTCCGAATCCATTCCATTTTGCAAATCCATAGAATCAATATTACCTAGAAATTGGATCGTGCCTGTATCCGTGGCTACTGACAAATTTTTCTGAGCTACATGTTTATTTTCGATAGATAACACATGGTTTAATTTTCGGACATGATTATTTAATGTTTTCGCAGTACTAAATTTTCTACCACACGTATCATTAGGACAAGAATATGCAAAGCCAGTTTTAATACCATGAGTATACTTCATGTGCTTATCTAAATGCTTAACTTCTACAATGCTACTACATTTAGTGCAATAATTTTCATAGTGATTTTTGTAATTTCAAAAACTCGATACAAAATAAAACTCCATAAACTAAATAATAAAAATCATTGAATAAAGAAAACATAATTTACTCGTTTAAAAAACTAAAGTTAAGTTAGGATAAAGTTATTTTAATCAGATGATTCTTCGCCTTCAGAAGTTGCTGCATTCACTGATTCTAAGTCGGATGATAATGAGCTGATAGCAGGTGGATTTTTTAGATTCTTATTTAGGCCATAAATTTCTCGTTCTATGAAAATCCAAACTAATTTACTTTCTATAGGATATTTCAAATTGAACGCAAAAAAAGATTTAAAACATGAATCAACTGCAGCGAAAATATTTTGAAATTTGTACTTCACCGGCTCTACAATTACATAGCATGCGTCAATTTTTTTAGGATTTCCCACGGCGACAATAAATGGCTGGGATGAATTTCGATGATTCCTCAATTGTTTTATTCGATCCTCCAAACTCTTTTGTAGATCGTTCATATGCTAAACATAGAAAATTAGTATAAATAAAAACCAGTACAATTATATAGAATACTTGTATTCATTAAATATAGTTAGTCAGTGATAAATCTTTTGATTCAATTATTTCAGTTAGATTTATTCATGTTTCTTAGAAAATCTAGATCATTCAAAAAAATTGATTGAGAAAAAATTTTTTTTTGGTTAAAAACAATTATTACAGCGATGATATGAATGATGATATGAATCACCAAAAATTCGAAGAAATTAAAACAATAATCAAAATTAATTTAAATGTTTAAAATAAATTGATGCTACTGCACTTATAAATTATAATATAGTTCATGTTAATATTGCAATACTTACATCAATAAACAAAATGAAACTGTCTGCTTGTTCCTTATAAGTTCTTGTCCATTTCTTAGATGTTTCAGATTTAGCCTGTGTAGGTCGAAACAGATACGGCAAAATGATGAGACCTTTGATATCAATTGGTGTATCACAATCTAAAGTTAGGAGAAAAAAATTATTATGACACATTAATTCATTAAAAAAAAGATTCAAATTCAGAGTCATCATAAATAAAGTGCAATTTTTACCAAGATTTTTTAAGATACTCTTGCAAGCTGATTTTTTCTGGGAAACATGAATCAATTTACAGCTGAGTTCAGGCCAAATCTTCATAAAGATATTTTCATCTTTAAAATTATTTAATTTGATAAAATCCAAATTGATCTATAAAAAATTAAAAATAAGATCTAATCTTTTAACATGATAGTGATGAATTATAGAAATTTTGATAATTTACCAATGATGATCCAATAGGGTTTGTAAGCATGGCTTATGCTTTCTACTTTTTTCATTTCAATCATCCGGAACGAATGGGTCTTGATCCACAAATCCTTTATTTCTCCATGATTTTCTATACATACATTTTTTAATTTTTCAACGTCTGATCTGTCAAGTGTAGTGGTTGAGACCTCTTCATTAGATTTATTATCTGATATATCAATAGAAAGTAATTTCCTTCTCAAATTTGTAAATTTATCATACAATTTCCCGGAAGCTACAGTTTCATCTTTTTTATATGGTATATAGCAGGTATCACTTTTTTCCTTAGGAAACACAGACACAATTTGATCCGTCCAATAGATAAATGTATCCCTTTTTATTCTACAAATACAATTTAATTTAAATTCTATTAATTCAAATAATGTATGTAGTTGTTATAATCATCGAAAAAATTTTCTTTAAGTAATACAATTTGTAATTCTTTTTTTTGTTTATTCCGTAAAAAATGCATATTAAGAAGTGTATTAATGAACGTAACTATTGTTTTATTTAGTAATAAAAAAATATCAAAAGTCATTGTTTTAACTTCATTTTTTCTGATAATATTAGCATCGAAATTTTTTTTTAAAAAACCTTTCTATAGTCTGTTATAATTCATAAATGGTTGATTTTATGCGTTAATGATAACATTTCAACAATTAGATTAACAATTATTATTATTTCGATGATAAATAACTAACATGCTAAATTAGTTATGATCTTTCTTGCATAAAAATTTAAAAATAAATGTGTAGAACTTACTTCAATGTATTCAGCATCTGATGTTCTATTATTATCCTCACCAAATCACATCTATCCGACGCATCCAAACAGTTGACTTTTTTTAATAAATATCGTCCAACCAAACTAGCTTTTAATAATTTTCGTAAGTCCTATAAAAAGATACAATAATTAACAAACATATATGAAACATTGTAAAAATTCAATTAATATACCTGTCCACCAGATTCATTCGAAATATTGTTTTTGTCTTTATCTGATTCATTTGGAAGTTTATTGGCCTCTTTTCTCGATTTATTTGAATCTATATTAACGTCTTTGTTTAACTCTTCATTTGTATCATTTTCTAATGAGCTACTTGTTGACGGTATGAGTATTAGGTTATCTTGTTTTATCTAAATGTTAGTTTTCATTATAAAAAAAAACACTCAATGAAACTTAGCGCAAAAATCACTTAATCTCGGAAAATTTAAAATGATAAATAAAAACGATTTTCAACAAACTTACAGCATTTTTCGTCAAATATTCTTTACGTTTGCGTAAAAATGTATACCTCCACCCGATGAATTGAATTATTTGACTGATTCCTTCTTCAGGAATCGATAAAAATAATTCGCGATCAATTTTTTGTCCTACATATGTGAATTAGATTCATTAGTTAACATTTAAGTTAGTAAAAAAAAATCAAAATGAATATGCAACTTTTTTACGCGTGATTTAAGACTGTTAATTCTTTATCACTCTTAATACATAACATGTTCAAGATAATTCACTCTAGTATACACTTATGTATCTTTTCGGAAATACTAAAATAATTAATATAAATAAAAAAATACTACTTACGATCAAATTCCTCAATCAGTTGTTCTAGGCCCCATTCCTTCAAACGATCCGCAACAAAGGTATCTTCCATTATTCCTATAAGTGAACACTACAATGACGATAAATTACACTATTTGATGAAAATATCACTTAAAAATCACACCGTATTGTTACTTGAACTTCTTCAAAATAACTGAATAAATGACACACTAAATTGTACAGGAAGGCTGATGGTATAGACGTAGCGATCCTCAGATACGACTGGCGTACAAAATATGAGGAATAATCGTATCGGCGAAACTCAGTATGTGTAGGTATGTATTAGTATGTGTTTCACTTCTTTATTTTTCTTTTTCTTATGTTGTCATCGCGTAAGTGGCCTAAGACAAAATGTATTAGTATCGATCGACAACAAATTTTCAGGAACTAAAATGAATAGATATTGAAGCCGATGGAACTCACAATACATCGTAACGCTCAGCACTGTTTGTAAACATTATGATGTGACTTGAAGCGAAGTCAACGTATTTTTGTTTCAAGAATTCATTTTTATAGGAAGCAAAATTTTTTTAGACTAATCATATGAAGTAAAGACAGTTTTATGGAACTACTCAATAATTTATTGCTCTATTGTTATTTTAAAAATAATTTGCTTATTATCATTATTTTTAAGAAACGACATCCAACTTTATCTTTTTTGTTAATCCAACAAATAAATCTATTCCGGAGCACAATAATGCTTTAGTTTAAATAACTATCAACCGATTGTAATAATAATATAGTATTAGCTACTAAAATTTTTATTTAAACATTTTTAATTATTACAACTAATTTTTATTGATTCGAGAAACTCTGTTTATAGTAGTGTAAAACATAAAATATTGGTACAACAACTATTTTACCCTAACTAAAATTTCTAAAGTTACATTAGCATAACAGTTATTTCAGTGTACCGATATTAATAGGGTATTGATAAAAAAATTTTCTACAAACCCTAAAAATCGAATTTTTATGAAAAGAGTAGCATTCGTTTTTATGGAAAGAGTAGCAGTCGTTTCCCCTAGAATTGATAAAAGGAACCCAGTCCTATAGATAGCATTTTCCAAATATGTTTTGCATATTTAGTGGGAAGAAAATTTGAAATTTGCTATTAGCATGTATATACCATAATCAAAACCGTGTAACAATATACAATAAATATTGTGTTGAAACCTTTAATTTACTCATAACACATCTACAATTCAGTAATGGAACTTTTTCGCGGTGACATTTTTGCGCTAATGCATTCGCTTACTTACCAGCGTACCTGAATATGAAGTTGTTTCCGTTATAAAATAATGTCATTAGTGACGGGAAGACTTCGCGACGCTCTTAGATCAATGAAGATATCGCATAGCCACACCACGCTCCGATTCCCTCGACTCATTCCATCAGTCGTTCCGATCATTTTAATTAGACATGTGACAATCAGATAAGAATGCAATAAATTTATTTGATGCGTCACCGCATCATCGAAGCACCATGATGTGACCGTAGCCGCCACAGTGAGCCGTGGCGCCTACATTTTCGGCCCATTAATCGACCCATTTCGATTTTTCATCCCTTCAAATTTGTACGGGCGTCAATGTTCATTTTTTATCCATTCCCAAGGTGTAATATGTATGTCGCCACGGTACTTTTCAAGCCATGCATGGCCGTGGACCGAAGCGAACAGGAAGATGTGACGACATAGCATTCCATAGTGGGCAGTTGATTTTTTGTTGCTCTTTTGATCTACATTACGAGGGAACATGGCACGAGGCGTCACAGCGGGCCGGCGAGTGTCTGCGACCGCTGCTGGCCAAAATTACCGTGAAGTCCCCATTCATAGTTTCCGAGTAGATTTCCAAGAAATATGTTGAATTTTCCGAGAATTTTCCGACCAGGCGGTTCTTTTTAGGAGATAAATTTTTGGGTCCTTACATATATCGAATGCTGCATTGCAAACGACGAACTCAAATCCATACGGCTTCCAACATTAAAATATACTTTTAAGTAATGATAATAAAATACAACTAGTAAAAGAAAAACGGAAATTCTTTCAAGCACGACAATAGAGAATTTCACTAAGCAAAATTAAAAACTCATTCTAGATTATTAATTGCTTTAACTATGCATTTTGAAAACAAAGTTAATACAAAGTTTGAGCTTAGAAAACATACGACGTTGTGATTGCAGTAAAGCATGAGTTTCCGATTCATCGCCTGGTTGCTCAGCCCGTTTCCAGAATTATTTACTCGAAGCTAGCTCAAATGAACTTTTCACTGAGGTATCATCTTTCAGCTATGGTTGTATTGAAACTGAAACGTTCCAAGGTCAACACAATGATGCCTCCATAGAAGGAGGTAGGATCCTATCTTTTAGAATAGCAAGAACACAGTGTACCCACAGTATGCAATCCGAAACTCCATCAACCACCTTTACTTTATATTAATGCTTTTAAGAAGACAAAGATGTGTACTAAATATTTTAAATTATGATAAGAAGTAAGTTTCTGCTCAGGAAACATAAATCACAAACATTTAACAAATGCTTCCTCATATGTGAGGAAGTTTTTACCACTAGAGACCATATTTGAATTTAGCATTAAAAGAGGTCGCATAAGTTCATATATTTATACAACTTTTGTGAAAAACTTTGAGGCAGAGTGGGAAGGTCTTCAGTAAATATATTGCATAGGACTGGTGAGATGGGCAAGCCCTGAGGAACTCCAGCATCAATTGGTTTAGGCTTGACAGTTATTTGTCAATTCTGACACGGAATGTTCCGCCTCTCAAGAAGGAGCCAATTATTTGAGTGAGCTGCAGTGGCATATTGAATTGATATATTTTGAAGATAAGTTCTGCATGCCCGACTTTATCAAAGGCCTTAGCTATGACAAACATAACTAGGCCTGTTGAATTCCAATGATTTAAGCGTGTTCTGATGTGTTGGACTACTCTAACTAACTGGAGTTCAGTAGAGTATAATATCTTTGTCGGATACAACCTCATTGAGTCGATGCAGAATCACCCTTTCCGCAATTTTCGACAGCGATGAGAGGATGCTGATGGGTCTCCAGTTTTGTGGAAATTGTGAGTCCTTTTGAGGTTTCGGAAAAACAATAACCGGTGATTTCCATGTTTTGGGATACTTTCGCAAACGAAATATTGCATTAATAATATCAGTAAATGTTTGTAAAATATTGTCCGGTAGCCAAGAAATCGTTGTTTTTGCAATAGTCTCATGTGCAAGTGCTTTATGTTTATTGAGTGCCTATATAATGTTTTTGATTTCGTCTAAGTCCGTTTGTTCAATCCTGTCTTCATGTTGAATGTTATCCATCAGGAGTCTGTTGACAGAAAATTCAATTCTTTCCTCAGTTTCAAAGTCCTTCTCGTCTGAAGAATTTTCTCGGAATTGTATTTCCAAACAAGCTGCAAATGCTTCAGCCCTGTCTGCATCGTAGAATTGCATCCCATTCGAACTACGAATAGGCGGTATCACAATTTTGCTGTTTATCCGAAAGTATTTGGACATTCTACAGAAACTTCCATACCCAGGCTCGAGGCTCTGCAAACAGTTCTCTCACTGCTCGTTTCGGAATACCCTTATCTTATCACGAATTTCATTTGTCATCCGGGTAGCGTTTTGCTTAGTGAAGTGTCACCTGTATACCTAGTTTTCCTCCGAACTTGATTCCTTCACTTTATCAGTTGTTTGATGTTATGAGGGAGTTCATAGGGACTCGTTTCCCTTCTCGGAGTTATGACCGTATGGTCCTCTTTTGCCTGTAAAATTTTCTGAATTTTACGTTCTCAATGATGTTGTCAATGTTTTCGGCTGTTTCAGGTGATTGAAAATTAGTTTGATTGGCCAATGCGACTTTAAACGCTTTCCAGTTTGTAATTTTCTTTTCCTGCATAGGAACATCAATGGAGATGTTTTCTATGAGGAAGAATACAGGACATCGAGGACATTTAACCGAACGTTTTGTGTGAAATCACAATGAACTCTAGAAAATCAGTTCGCACCTTGGTTGCCGTGGTTTTAGTTTTTCAAGAGTGGGTGTATTAATGCTATACTGACTCACACCAAGTTGCCTCCCACACCAAGTTGCCTGAAATGTCTTGAGTGATTTTCTGGCTTGTACACTTTCTATTTCCACTTTTTGATAAATTCTTCAAACACTCTAGCGGTTTTCTTCATATCTTCCGGAATATGAGGTAAATCTTGAATCAGATCAACTTCTAGGCAACAATCAAATCAGTTTTTTGCATCTTGTCGCTTTCTCAGTCCACTAAACAAACGTGCATCTTCCTCCCCAGCTGTCAAAAAGCTACCCTCGAGATGCGAAGCGCCGCGAACAGCTCTGTCTGTGAAGTGATCGTGAGGAGCCGTTCATCGTCACTGACTGGAACCTGCTAGAGTAGAAGTGGTGCATTCTTGATGCATTACTATACATGCTACATATAAATGTCAAGCATTCATCATGCAAGGCTGAAAAGGCATAAGATAAGAGTTCGAGTCGAGCAGTTGTCGGGACAGAACGGATCGAGCAGCACAAGATTTTCGAAGGATTTTTATCAAAATTTAAATTTGGAAGATGTTGGAATTTCAGGAATTGCGGAATTTTGTAGAAATTTCGGAGGAATTACGAAATTTTGGAGGAAAAAGGAATTTTTTAAAATTGTGGAAAAAGAGAAGGAGTTAAAGCGGCTGGGTGAGGCGCATAGAGCGAGCATGATTAGGAAAACAAGTGGAATGATAGGAGTGGACAGATTGAGTTGAATTAGAATCGGAGTATTTGGAAAAAAACACAAAAAAGAAAAGATTATTATTAAGGCTTCTTTAAGTGCTATTATTATTTTTCTTTACAATACAATTATTTTGCTTTTTGGTCTTTTAGTCACTAAGCAATAAGGGTTTCAGTTTTTACTTTCTTTCATTTTCCCGCGACAGTATTCAAAGTTGTGTCTTGGAATCGGTGGGTATGGGGGAAAATAGCGAGTATGGAGAGCTTTCCGCCGCCAAAACAAGCTTCGCGCGGAAAGCGAGGAAAAACTTGCAGCGTTTCTGTGAGAAGTTTGGGGAGGACATAAAGAAGGAATTTATTCTGGACTTGCTTGCTGGTTGCAAGATGCAACTGCAAGTGCCGGAAGTTTCCGTTGATATGGAGATAGACGAGGGTGGAAGTTCCAAGGGTATTGATGACGAGGCCAATAGGGTCTCCAACGCAGGAGCCTACTTGAAAAGTATCGAAAACCCTTCAAGTGAGCGAACGGGATTTTCGCCAGTCCAAAAAGCTGCGAAAATAGCTCCACCAGTTTCTCGGGGACCTTACTCAAGCTGGGTGGAAGGCCGGGCTTTGAGGATAATAAAGGGAAATTGAAGCCCCAGCAGCCAAGCGTGGCTGCTACGAAGAGAGGGTTCCTCCTCTAGTGTGCTATAGGCTTGACCTGAAGACTTTCAGGGATAGCGTCACAAGGGCATGCGCACGAAACTCTAAAAAGGAGCCAGAGTTCCACGTGACGATAAACGGCTCCTCATGAACTTCACTCCACCCAAAAACGGCTGAGAATCATACCAGCCATTTAATTTTCTGAAGTGTGCTTGCTACACCTACACTCTTACAGGAGAGAGAAAAGTGACTCTCCTTCTCAAAGGAGTGCACAGCTCATACGACTAGCACGATGTCGTGGCTGAGCTGAAGGAAGATCTTAGAGAAGAGATCATCATCATCTTTCTTAATCCAGTTCAAACCAGACTTTAAAGTGAAGAAAGCGATGGACAGTTCCTTTGCTATCAGAAGATAAAATTGGAACGTCTGCAGAAAAATTGCACTGCCCAGTGCTTCAATTGCCAAAGGTTTGGCCACGTCGCTCCTAACTGCGTACTTGAGTTAGATGCGTAAAATCCGACAAGCAACATAACTCCATTGAATATCTAACCTCGAAGCACGAGGAAAAAGATGAGATCTTCTGTGTGAATTGCAATGCTAAGGGATGCCCTGCGAGTTTGAGAGGTTGTCCTGAACAAAAAGAATTTGAAGAGAGGATCTCTAAAAGAAAAAATATGAAAGGAGGGATTTCATCACCGCCTCTATAAAAAATACTGTACGTGAAGGGGTCTCGTACTCTAGCCTTTTGCAAGGTGCAAAGGAGAAGTCTGCACCTCAGCATATACGGCAACCCAAGCAGCAACCACAATGACCGGAATACGGTTTTGAGCACTGACTGCCAACAATTTTGCGGGTGTGACATGTTCACACTCATCCCCCACTATGGAAAACTCACTTATCCTAGAGAGAAAAAAGCTGGGTACTTCGAATTCGCCTTGAAAGTATGTTTTCGGGATGAAATCCATTAAACTCTCCATGATCAACATATGTTCACTAGCTCCACGCTATAAAAGGAATTTTGTTGAGGAATATTTAAACACCCATAGACCAGATTTCTTGTTCATATCAGAAAAAAGACTCAAAGAAAGACACAGAGTGCATCTGGGAAAATACAAGATCATCAGGCGTCATGATCCAGAGGCAGTTCTTGGAGTTGCTATGGCTCACAAAGATTACCTGAAAGTCCAAAGGCACTGCCTTCTAAGTCTGAAATGCATTGAAACAGAGATAATAAGCTCCATGCTAGGAGGATGCACCTTTGCGTTCGTGGGGATCTATGTTCGAAATGGATATACGGTTAGGAAACTCATTGACGACTTGGAGAGAGTGCTTTCTCTGTGCAAAAAATGCGTTTTGTATACCATTTGAGGTCATTTCAATGCAAAGCAGCTAATGAATATGGAACCGCTATCTCTAACTATGTTCAATTAAATATGGATCTCATAATGATTGCCCCAAAAGTGCCTACCTTGAACCAAAGCTTGTCTATTATTGAATTCTTTATCGTGTCTGCCAATCTGGTAAATCTCTCCCACAGTTGGAGGAATTTCGATTGTGGAGTTCTTGACGTCAAGTCTGACCATATTTTGGTTGAGCTGACCTTAAGAGTGAAAAAGGGTGTGAGGTTGCAGATCCTCAACTTTCATTCCATACAAGCGAATCGATTGGGCAGCAGTGTGCTGACCTTGACAGAAAATTGAAGGGGATTTCAATCAATAGATGGAAAATCTTTCAATTCCTGAAATCGATGAGGGAGTCGCATGTATAAATTCAACCCTGGATACGGTTATCTCAAAGATCTCCACTAAGAAATCCTGGACAATTACCTTCTTCAAAATTTACCAGACGACATCTTGGAGCTTCATCGTAGACGTAGTTGGCTTAGAAAGCTACTCGCAAGGATCAACCACCACAATTTAAATATGGTCACCTGGGAGTAAGAACGTATTCAGCTAGTGATTACGTCTCTAAACTGAATGATCTCAAGGAGAACCACTAACGAGCTAACGAGCGATTTGAACAGACCCTGGAAAGCATCAAACCAGGTCCTTGTATGTTTCCTCATATCAGTTGGATAACTGGCAGAAAAAGGCTGCCCGGGGTCCTCACTTATGATGGTTCCATGCTCAAGTTCTTCAAGGAGAAAAAGTAAGTAGAGACTCTTCCGTTACTTCGTTAGTGAGCAGCACCACAACGAATTTCGACAGGGACCATGGGCATGCTCTCTGTTCTCTGATTCAAATCCCTCTGACGCCCCTACTGGCCATGGTCAGTTTGTCAGTTCTGAGAGACTCACTTCGTTGGCACTGGAGCTAAGTTCCAAAAATCAGCAGGGGCTGCTGGAATCTCCAATTATATGCTTAAAAGGCCTCCCCATGTTTTCTTTGTTCTCCTTGCGATCATTCTGAATAATTACATTAACAATTGCTGTACTTTCCTCAGCAATGGAAATATGCAAAAATATTTGCAATACCCAAGAAGTCGGGTAGTACTGACGTAGTCGATACTCGTCCAATTTCGCTGCTTTCAAATATTGGTAATCTGCTTGAAAGGATAATATTTGAAGGCATCATACAATTCTCTGCGGGGGCTAGAATTGTGCCGGAAAGACAATTTGGCTTCAAAAACCCCACTCCACGGTGAATGCTATGGCCGTATTCCAAGCTGATATAACGAGCAGTTGGCGCACCAATAAGCTTGTTGTAGCTTCCCTGATCTATGTGGAGAAAGCCTTTGGCTCTGGGTGGATCAATGGGCTTCTCTACAAAATGATAAATTTCGGCTTTCCGGCCCATATTGTAAAAATTATAGGCAGGTTCATGAGGGGACGAACTGCCTTTGTCGTAGCTGGTAGAGCTAGGTCAGACTCATTTCGTATTGACTCAAGGTCCCACAGGGGTCTATATTAGGCCTCCATAAAAACTTTCTTTGTCACTCCACTGTGACTCCAGGATTAAGTTGAATGGGTAGATGGTGCACTGCTCTAGGGAAACGAAGTGCTTGGGGTAGTTTCCGAAAGGAAGGCTACCTTCAATGCTCACGTTGACAATATTTAAAAAAAAAGTGACTTATGCGTACCATCTTCTTATACCTCTTTTCAGGAAACAGTCAACAGCGAACAAGCGAGTCAAGGTTTTGGCCTATAAAACCTTGATTCATCCGATGATTACATATGCGGTGATGATATGGTACGGAGCTCCGAAAACAAAATGGGGCAAGATAGGATTAGCGGAGCAAAAAATCATTCCGGCTGGCACAGGCCTATACAGACGGGAGGATGGACGGTCTAACCCTAAAGAGGTGCTATGCTAGGAGGCAGCAATGGAACCAATCAAATCGTATGTGGAAAAGCTGGTGGAATCGGGAATCAGGAAAGCAAGGAACACAAGGCGGGAGTAGTCAGCAGAGCGACGGATAACCGCTCAATGCATGCAGCGAATGAGTAGTTTTAAGGATTTCTTGAGCAAATAATGTACTTAATCTTAAGATACTCAATTTTTAAAACTGCAGTTGTTAGAGCAAATGAATTTTACACTAAACTTCTTTTTATAATCTATTAATGTTTGATAATGTTTGGGGTGTTAACATTTTAAAGTTTTGTTTTCACGAAAAAATCTACAAGTAAGCAAAGTAAATTATTATTAAACTCCGGGAAAACAACCCGCACCAATATTATTAGGTTAAGTTATTTGTGAATTGTATACATGTAAAAATTGGAAAAAAAAATCACCCAATAAAGATCTTGAATCTGCAAGGCCGAAAACCATACAATGCAAAATCAAACCAACACAAACAAATTCAAGTTATTTGGCATGGTTAACAAATATGTTACCCATCTACTTATAACATTAAATACTCATAAAAAAAGTTATTTCAACACTTCCACATATCACTAGACTTACAAAGTCTTACACAAGGATTGAAAGACTAAAATAAATTGACATAAAGAGTTTAGCTTTCATCAAAAACGTTACTGTTTTAAAATGAAACGGCAAGCTTCTTAAAGCAAACGCACAAAGTGTTTTATCGATTTCAAACAACAAAAGCCACCAACTTACATACCAACCACAAACATTCAGGAGAGAAGTTCTTGAAAGAGACAAAAAAATTAAGCCTTTTTCACATGAAAGGATATTTCAATAAAATTTTTCTATAAACATGTCTATAAGGTACTTGTCATACCGTTGAAGATCCTGTTCACCTGATCAACAAAAATATGCTAACAACATGCATCCTTAATAATTGAAGCCCACCAATATATCTAACAGAGACGGGGAAAAATCAAGCCAAATATATGAAAACACAATAATTTTCTTTTCGCATTGTGCAATTGATATGTCCTTTGCATGGAACATAGTCTAAAGTAAATCCAATACTTCAGTGTAATCAAGGTTCAACTCTCTATCCTCGTTCAAAAGTAACGGGTGGTTCAAGGCGAAATATCAGCAAATTCTCTTCTCAGACAATTTTTGCTACATCCTATTATTGATGTTCACCAAAAACAAATATATCGTACTAAAGTATGTTTCCTTTCATATGCAATTTCAATAACTGGAATTCATCCGCATGTCTATTTATATTGAAGAGAAATCGCTACCACAGTCGGAAAATTGAAGCTAATCTAGTGAGTTCATTCTTTATCGTTATTCGATTCACAATAACGACAAGTAAATCTAACACTTTGATCACAACAGAGTCCTTCGACCCATCTTCGGTCAAAAGTTATGCGTGAACATACATAAAACTAGCCATAAATTTACCCATGAAACTGATAACTTTCTTTTCTATGGTTAGTAAGGTGGTTGATATCGAATTTTTGTGCAAGCAAAGCTCCAAAACTAGTTGTTCAAGTGATTCTGGCGAGCATTCCAATCATTTTCCTTGCAATTCGAAACGATCTTCATTCATTCTAGAATTTTAAAAATCGAATTGGCGATTTAAGATTTCATAATTACAAATGTGAAAAGGGTTCACACGCGTATTCTCGTTACGGTGATATTTAGCGTGCTTCACATCAAAAGTCAGTAAGCAAAAAAAATATTTGTGCATGAAATCAGTGGTTATGTCCATAATTCCTAATTCTTATTTTCCTCTGAGTGATCAATAAGTTTTTGCCTGAATCAAATAGCAAAACCTTCAACAAGAAACGCATTGATATCCACCCAACAACGTTCCAAGAAATTATAAAGGGATCTCAGCACAATTTACCTCTGAAAGAAATGGGCTATCGATCAAATGACAATAACATTCTTATACATATTCATTTCAAACTTTGTTAATCTCCACTCAACTTTCGTTCGTATTTGTATTTCTAGCTATGGCAATGAAGCAAAACCATGCATGAATAACTCAACAATAAATTATTAACTTCACAAAAAGTGAAATAAATTATGCATAATGCCTTTACGGCTTTTTAGTCTCTAAGAATCGTTTTAAACAACTTCCAGTATTCCAATACAATAAATAAAAACCGAGTGTTGTTTCTCCCTAGATGCTCAGTAGACGCAAGGCTTGCAAGAGTTGCCAAGCCAGTTCTTGAATACTCTCTACCATAGCGAACGCTTGGAATCGTTGGAATTCAAAGAAATTACATCTACAGAAAGTGTTGCCGGGAATTGCTCGGCTGAATTTTCACTTCGCCCTGTACTGCGTGTTTTCGAAATCGTATCTGTTACATTTGAACGGCCCGTTGTCGACAGCCCCCACCATATCATTGGACTCTCTGTGAACGACCAGATCACGAAACTCCTCCTATGCTGCTTACTGTCGCCCGAACAACTAGCTTCGGACGCCGCCATACTTCTGCGACGCGCTAGCTGCAAGCCAATATCTATCGACATCAGATACGCTCACCTGAATTTGACAAAGAACTAGTTTGCGATTGGAAGACAAGTTTAGTCCCCGCCCGATCGACCGGTATCGATTTCAGGCAATCGCTCACTGATAGGATCCAACCCACTGCTGATGAATTTATCAGGAGCGTGGAGGCGGTGCGAGTTCCCTGGCTAAAGTGCTAGGAAGAACCTGATTAAGCATGGAGTTGGGCACCATTGCGTGTTTACTTAAGGTTTGATCCCAGCGGGGGTTGCTCTGTGGGCCACGTATGACGCTAAGTAAACAGAGTTGACCAGTTCGAGTTTAGTAGCCGTCGATTGTGGATTGCCTGGTGCGGTGCGCGCTTTAAATTGGTGTTTCTAGAGTTGAACAGATTGCATTGGATTCTTTGGGCTGGATTGTGTTGGTGAAGTGTAGATTGTGTTTGTGTGCAATAATTATCATCTCCTATCAGAGCTGTTGCTTTGTGTGGTCATTCGCGGGCTAATCATAGTTGTGTGACAATTTAATTGCGCATTTTTGGAAATTATTTAGATAAAATTATAAGCCGATGATAATCCTACTAGTTTTGTTTTAAACAAATTGGCTTGTATAGATAAACGTGACTTGTGTGACGTGGCGGCCGAATCAGTTGGTTGAAAAAGTTTGAATTCTAAATTCGGAAGTTATTTATCGTGAATATGTGCGTAATCGATCAAATCTAACTACTTGGTCTTATTACTTTCCTTGCAATTGATTCAACAATAAAGCTGTTCCGGTATCAGATCAGGTGTGTAATGATAACGTCGACTAGCCATAAGAGCCAATGGGGGAAATTATATTAATAAACAGAAAAGTCTCACACGTTCTAGAAGAAGATGTATGGAATATGAGACTGGATGGATTTAAAAGTAGTGAAATGGGTTGGAGCCCTGTTTTATAGAATGGTTACCGCTGGACCGATTGGCGTGAAATTTTATATCGCAGCACTTTTTGATTACAAAACCGATGAGGTGAGATTTAAGCATTTTTCAATTAAATTTAATGTATTTTACTTTTGATATGACAGATAAGAAGCACAATATTCTTTCGTCAGTTTATACCTCCAAATTTATTTCTTCTAGAAGGGTGCCCTTCTAAAGTAGAATTGTTTACATCGAATGTCTCCTCACCCTATCTATAGGTACTAACAGAAGCTAGCCCAATGACGCTGAAATAGTTCAAGTGGAAGATTTATTAAAGTGACAGTGAAATTCGATTTTAACTATTCATTTTTAGAAGGGAACCCATCTGTTTTTTAGGACACCTTCCTTTCCTTTCGTAGGACACCCTTCTAAAGAAAATAAATTTGATGGCTGGAAACTGACGAAATAAAGTGGTGCTTCTTATCTGTCATATCAAAACTAAAATACATTGAGTTTAATTGAAAAAATGCTTAAATCTAATTTATTCCTCACCTCATCGGTTTTGTAATCAAAATGTGCTCCGGAATGTAAAATTTCACGCCAATCGGTCCAGCGGTAACCATTCGATAAAACAGGGGTCCAAACGCGAAATGAATCAGGCTTCTAATTGGTCGAATCCGTTTTTTTTAAGTCCGATATAGTAGAGTACACCTGACCGTTTCTAACATATTTGCTCTTGCAAGTATACAAACATTTCAACTCAGAGTCGAAGTTTTTATAGTTTTAAACTTAATTTAGTTCATCTAGGTACATGGTTTGATAATTTCAACTGGTGATAAAATTAATATTCCGACAGTTTTAGTTTAACCGATTTTTGATGTTTTTCTTGAATATTCTGCTTTCTCATCACATTTCCCACGGAATCACCGAAACTGGCAATCCTTCGGCAGGTTTTCTTCATTTGTTTCGTTCAGTCTATATGTTGCTTGTATAAATTTTTTTATTTAATTATAATTCTTACTTCCCACAATATTGAACATGATTTAAAATTAATTATTAGTGTCATTTGTAATTATAAAAACTCAATGTTGATTAAAAATCATCACTGAAAACAATACTCATTAGGATAAAGGAGTGATTTATTTTAATTTAGAATCTTTTATTGAATATGCCAGGGTAAGAAATTCAACTTATGCAATTCTACTTTCCCGCCGTATATGTTCCAAAAGAACTCAAGAACAGTTTCTACTGCTCAGTCAATAGTTAATCAATAATATGTTTTCGTTTAACGGAGGGGCAGCTGTTTAGTGGGTAGTCTAGAAGCCTTTCGCGCCTGAGTCCTACGCTCTTCACTTACCTGTCAGAAAAAATAAATATCAGTCATGTTTGCTCAAGCACTTTGTTTTATTTCATTTGACAAAGTGAATTATCTGTTAGCCATACAGAAAGAGCAGACATTTTCAGCCAATGATCTATTCCCTACCGGCTTTTATGATTTTTAGATGACCTTTGAAAATGATTTCCAAACAGGTATCAAAGCAAGTAAGAAATACATATTCAATGGTCTAGTTTAACGTAATCGATAAACAAACGCTTTCCTAGCATCCCTGCCCAAGACTGTGATACTATGTAGTATTATTTAGATTCACTTTAGGAGATAATAAAATATTTTAATCTGTTCTTATAGTCTCATGGATCCAGAAAACTGATCCTTAGCAAATTCAATAATCTTTAAGGAAGCGAAACGATAGCTTATATTTATATTTATTTGAAGTATTCTTACATAGAGGACGCTGTAGTAATCCAGATATTACTATAAAATACAAAACACCAGCCGTTCGATAAATACGTCAAACAATTCCGTATTTAGATATTCAACCAAACGATCGTATAATGCCACAGGGACCGATATGTGCTTTTCAAAATTCTATTGTGTCAGCTTTCCTGTCCATCTATTTGTGACCAAAATTCATATTTTCCAAAAGCTAAGTCAGAAGTGGTAGCCACTTGTACTTATTTGCTCAATACAGTTTTTATAAAAAGAGCTCTTATATACCTAAGGAATTAATTACCTGATTTAGATGCGATGAGCTAGGCTAACTGTAGAAAAAGCGTGTCTTGCTCGTTCAACATAAGATATGTTTTAGCCGAAAAATTTTGAAAAACACAAATATAAGCGTTCATGAAAACATGGGCGACAATTACTAGAGAAGTCGAAATTCATTCTACTTTTAGAATGCTTAATATCAAAAATTCACAATTTTTATTTTTGCTAAATGAATTAGTAAAAACCACCTGAATTTAGAATGAGAAATTGAAATAAAATAATAGTATTAACCCTCGTGAATCGTATTGGCGAACAACGGAAAATTTATTCGTGGGGAGAACTGACGGGCGGAGACCTGCGGGAAAACCGAGGCAACGTTGGTCTGACTCGGTCAACGAAGACAGTTGATCACTGCTCGTTTTTCAAAATTGGACTACGCGATCGATGAACTAAGACAGTTGGAATGGCAGACAGAGAAGGGACGTAGTGCTGTGTAGTACCTATTTAACACTAAATATGTTGCAAAAAACTTTAACTATTTTAAAGGCGTTTGGGTCATTTAAATTTGCTACGATTTCAACTATATGTGATTTTGTTACAATGTAGCACTAAAGTATTTTTATATTTTTTTCCGATACATTTGTCCAAAAATGTTAATTGTTAATGCTTTCAAATTTACTATTGATTGATCTAATAAACAACACCTGAACGGAATGGTGTCAATAGATATGAGCATTGAACTTTTGCAATGACAGTGTATAGGATCCAATATCTAGTTGGTTAGTTCCAAAATACTCCTGGGACGAGCCTTGTACGCATAACTTTACGAAAAATTATTCTTTGTTTTAATGTACGAGTATTTCTAATATGAAAGCCACTGAGCGTTTCTGCATAGAACCAAAAAAGCTGACAATCAATGACAAAGTTTTCCGATGGATACGGAGACTAGAACCATTAAACATTGGAGAATAATTAAATGTATGCATGATGTTCATTAGAAAGTTGAAAATACCTTGTTATATGAAATGTGAAGCAACATTATCAAGACCGCACTCGGCAGAGGAATGGAAAGAACATAAAAAATGTGCCTTGATATCGCGAATAGCGCCCTGTGGACTATCTGCATGCATCAGGAATGGAAAAGTCCAAATTTATCCAATTTCATATTTAGTTACTAAATGTAAGTCTCTTTACATTCTCCGAGTTTCAAAAGAGTCAAGTCACACTAAACGAAATCTTAGCCATTCAAAATTTCTAATACCAAAAATAAATGGTTTTACATGTTCACCATTTCACCATTCAGCAACTGATTAATAAATCACCACAGGGAAATGTCTATACATTTTGTTTGCTAGGAGCATACTTCCGCCTCGTTGACTTGTTAATTATTTAAAATGCTCGAATTTTATCCTTAAAAGTTGATGACAAACACCGTCTTTTTTCGTTAAATCTTTGAAACTGTATTGCGTCCTGAGTTGCAAATTCATTTTGTGGCGCTGGCTCCATAACCAAATTTATGGGAAAAGTTTAAAAAAAAAATTTTTTGACTGAATTTATTGTAAAGTATACTGATTTTAACTTCGATTTCCTTTGCATCTGATAATATTATTGAGATTGTTCATTTCGTCCTTGAATAGAATTATCTCTGTTATTTTCTATCCATTAACACAACCCAAACGTCTTGTACTGTATTGAAAGGACGTCATGATTTTTTGCATATTCTGCTGATTGAATAGATTTTCAATTTTGTGAGAAATTAGAAATTAAAAAAATACAATTGGTTTCTTAAATATAACTAGGCTGAAGTTGGGAGGTTTGGTGCACTTTTTTACATTGTAGAATAACTTCCGAAACGAACTACTTTTTTATTATATTTTGTTCTATTAATAAATATAAGAATAATTTTTTAAAAAAATTTCATTAATTCAGTTTTAAAATTATGTCGATAGTCAAAAGCGCTTTATTCAACGCTAATCGTTATAAATTTTAAGAGAATATAAAGCAAATTCCAAACAATAATACTACAAAAACTTAATGGCCCAAATGGCTCTCTAAATTTATACGTTATCAGTTAAACACATTTTATCAATAAAAATCAAGCAACACTATTTAAAAATTATTTATCATTTTAACACAGCAGTGAACTTTAATCGTACACCTAATATGTCATAACCTAATTCTAATAAAATTCAATCAAAAAATTTATCTTATACTACAAAACTATCACAAAATTCCTAATCTACGCGATTTACCTTATCTCTCAACCTAACAAAATAAACAACATATTCGTAACCTATCCGTAATTTTGAACAGAAATAAACATCAACACAAAATATAGCAATAACGAGTTGAAACTCAAAAACAAAGTAACGAAAAGGACATGAACTGAGAATAAGCACGAATAATTTAGACATTGTCATTCAGCCACCAATACCTAGATTGCTCCGTCTCAGCTCGATCAGATTCAACGAATCTAGCAAATGAGTACCTCCATTGGAATTGTTGGTCTCGTGAACTCAAATTAGGAGGATATTTTATCTTCTTATCGGTGGCCCGTCCATGCATGTGATATATGATTGGGACGCCGTCGAACTCAAAAACATCGATTCATGCCCAAACACACGAATACTTCTGGAGGAACGTAGCCAGTAGCGAGGCAAGTCGCAATATACCTGTCTGTATGGTGGAACGGCTATGTAATCCATGGGTTTTCACTCACAGTTACAGATCTTGCAATATAATTCCGAAGAAGTTTCAATATGAAGATATAAACTCTTGTCACTTGAGCAGTTTGATAAATTCTTCTATACGATATATAACGCTTCCAATCCGTCTCAGGTTTTCTGTACAAACCAGTACATGAACGAAGACTTTCCTCTTGAAAACTTAATTTTTCCATGTATAAGCACTATGGTTGTACCAGATTTGACATCTGTATGTCAAAACTGATCTAACTAGGGTCTTGTGATAGATAATTTAAACCTTTTGATCAATGTATCTGGAATGAAAGAGTCTTCGCACGGCCATGACTACTTTTTGTGCCTTACTGAGCATGATTTTGACATGTTCAATATAGTACAGATACTGATCGAAATGAACACCATGGAATCGAACACAGGATTTATGTGGAACCCGTTCTGAACTACCCTCGCCAGCCATGATGAGGAAATCTTTCCAATTACGTTTCAGGTCTTGACTGACCGCCTGCAGCGTTGTCCTAAACAAGATTTTTTCGCACTTCTGCGCATTGATTTTCATTCGCCGATTGTCAGTGTACAACTGCAAAACATTTAGCATGTTTTGAAGATTTTCTGAACTATTGTAGATTTTTAGAATGCTGTATAAATGATCAGATCATCAAGAAGCGCTACCAATGATCGCGACGAAACGTTCTACATTCACCGGGAAAGACTAGTCAACTCATTGCCTACAAACGACTAAAATAATTCTGGGTGATTTCAACGCTAAGGTTGAGCTATCTCATCAGGGAGCGACTGGAGGATATAGCCTCCACGATGAAACAAATGACAACGACCAGCGCTTGATTGACTTTGCATGTAGCAACAATCTAGTCATGCGTTCGACTTGCTTCCCACATCGACGCATTCATAAACCTGACCTGGGTATCAACGGATGGCAACACACAAAACCAGATCGACCATGTTCTGATCCAACAACGATGGACCACGAGCATACTTGACGTGCGTACACGCCAAGAAGCCAATTGTAGCTCAGATCATTACTTGATCAAATTAACCTATAAATGTAGTATGTCAAAGGCATATTCGGCGAATACCAGCCTGCTACAAAAATTTGACATCGAAAGGCTCCAAACGGCTTCTGTGACCAAAAATTTCACGGAGACCCTCGACAACCAGCTAGCTCCCATCTTATCAGACGCATCGCGAAAGACAAGCTCTGGATGGAAGTGAAAGCGGCTATTAAGACCGTGACAGAACAGATCAGGCATACAAAATTACATACGTAGGAAAACCAGGACGAAGAGAGAAAACTATGAAAATCTCAGAAGAGTAGCGAATAAGATAATTAGAATTAAGAAAAGAAAATGCTATAACGACCAATTTAGCGAGCAACAACACAAGACAAGCATACGAATTAGTGAAAAGCCTGAAACGTGGTTATCAGCCGAAAACCAAGCTCTGTCGTGATGACATCAGCAATATCATCGCTGATGAAACCAAAATTAAGGAAAGATGGGCATCATATTTCAAGAACCTCCTTACTCCTCCGCACAGCCCCACAACATCGGAGCCTATAGATGTTTGCGGAGAGCTTCCATTGGTACTTGAAAAATGGCGGGAGTTCAGGCATGCGATAGTATTGATCATAACGTACTGTACCAAAGAATGCTTTGCTTTGGCATCCCAGGCAAATTAGTCCGTCTTACTAAAGTGACAATGACGTCGACGACATCCCAAGTCTGTATCAATAACCAACTCACCGATGCCTTTGACACAAATATTGGACTAAAACAGGGAGATGGGCTGGCCCCATTGCTATTCAATTTGGCTCTAGAGTACGTCATAAGGAAGCTACCTGTCGATAAACGAGATACATTACTATACAAGTCGAGCCAAGTAGTAGCCTATGCGGACGACATCAATATTTTGTCACGGACGCTCACAACTGCTAAAGAACTCTTCCTGAAACTTGATAGCGAAGCAAGTATGGTTTCAATGAAAATAAAACAAATCCCATGACGCAGTCGAGGAAAAATACCTCAAGCACACAAAATATCACACCTTGCGAATACAATATCGAAAATGTGAGCGAATTTGTGTATTTAGGCGCCAAATAACAAGAACCAGTGATGAAAGAGACGAAATACGCGGAAGAATATAGCGCGCAAATAAAATATTTCATTCAGTTTTGACGATCTTAAAAACCAGCTGCATACACAGGAAGACAAAGCTCCAAGTATACAATTTTGTGATAAGACCTAACATGGACCCTAACCCAAGCATCCGCAAATATATTTAACGCCTTTGAGCGACCAGTCCTGACGCAAATAGTCGGAACGAAGCTAAATGGGGACCAATGCCCATTCTATACAACCATGAGCTGTATAAAATTTTTGACGAAACGGAAGTCTCAACAATTGTCAGACTGCGGAAGCTGCAATGCGCTGGACACATGAAGAGAAGGTATTCGTTGGGATAAGTGAAGGGCGGAGACCAGTGGGGAAACTGAGGAAACGCTGGTCTGACTTGGTCGACGAAGACAGTTCATCGCTGCTCGGATTTCAAAATTGAAGGACACGATCAATGGACCGAGACAGTTGGAGGCGCTATTTGCAAGAAGCAAAGGCCCGAGAGGGGCTGTAGTGCTACGAAAAAGAAGAAAAAGTGTATCGCCCTCGAAGGCAGCTATGTTGAGGAATAAATATAACTCTGTCAAAACAACGTTTGCTTTCATTAAAAATCCCGATACTTACCAGCCCATGTAGTATAAGTTTTCGAGGTAAACTATGTAGATACACACTGAATTGAGTCCTCTAATGGTATAAGGTACATTAGGTATGTCGAGCTTGAAGGTTCTATCCAGTGGTAATATCTCAAGAACATACGTTTTGAAAATTATACCCACTTATATTTTTTATTCTTGTGACCCACTATACTTTGTGAAACGACTCAAATCCTGGTATGGTTTCTTAACTCACTTATTCATATTCGATATTTGTTTTCTACTTTTCGTTGCAGGGTTTCCAAAGTCGAACTGTGTCAGTAAAGTTAAAAATACGTAGGAAAAGAATACGTAGGACTCGGTGATCAAATCCGCCTTTACTGTGGAGCTATGTAAATAATGGAATATTTATTGAATAGCAGCAAAAACGCTTTGCACTCGTCAGCTTCTAATAGTACTCAGCAACAACTCGGGCATGCAATTGGGGAATTTCAAATTTTGCAAAAACACTTTGGAATAACGACTGGGAATAATAAACTTAGAGGGGGTTACGAAAAGGTGATTACTGTAGATTTTAATAATATAATTTTAAATATAAGTGAAATATATTTGTTGCTTATCTGCTGAGAGGTATACCTCCGACCATTACGCATGTTCGCTAACTCAGTCAAATCACGAAAATATCAAAACTAATACTTCCGTTCTGAAAAGTCCACTATAATGACGAATTGATGTATTTTCTAAGTGGTAATTTTCTAATCTCACCATCATGCGCTGTCAATGTTGTAATTTTGGAGATAAAAATTTCGATAATCAGCATGCAACAAATGTTTGAGTAGAATAAATGAGCTGCTCATGTCGATCTGATTAAAGTTTGAAATTTATCACCATAATATTTCCGGCAACGGAACGAGATGCCAACGCTCGAAATAACTTACAGAACATGTATTGCTGAAGATAAACGCCAGCATTCTGCTGATACGATACAGCTGTATTTAAATATTTTTATAAAATCATCATTAGACTATTAGTGCTTGGCTTTGTGAAGCACTTATCGTTTAAAATATTTTGCATAAAGGCTTTAGCTCTTATTACGATTGACGCGCGTTCCTTTTCATACTTTGCAATTCGAAACTTATATACAGTCTTCCACAAAAGTCAAGGTACAGTGATAAATATCATGAAAATTGTTTGATATTTTTATTTAAAAAACCTATAGTGATAAAATTGTTTTGGTATTACTTCAACTATAATCATTACACTTTAAATTCATGTAAAACAAAACGAAAATTCTGTCGTATTAATATATTATTACATATGTTGTGTTGGAAAGTCAATGAATGAAGTCCACAAAAGTCATGGTACACCTAAAGAAAAATGATACAAATTGTAATTATAGTCTTGCATAGTTATTTGAATTATACTTTTCTTAATATTTTGTCGGATATCCTTTCATCTGAATTACTGACTTCAGTCTTTTAGGCATAGAATATACCAATTTTTTAGTAAATTCGCTGCTGATTCTGGCCCACTCCTCCAATATAGCATCCTTAAGCTGCGCCTTGCTTGATATCACTCTTTTTCGGATTTTTGTCTCAAGCTCATTCCAAAGATGCTCTATAGGGTTCAAATCAGGGCTTTGAGGCGGTGTAGCAAGCATGCGAGTATTGTACAAAAGCCACATTCGAACTTTATGCGCAGTGTGCTTAGGGTCATTGTCCTGTTGAAACAAGAAATCTTCTCGCATACCTAATTTGGCTGCGCTTTGTTTCATGTTGTTTCGTAGAATCTCTAAATAAGAGTTCTGATCCATAGTATTTTCGATGAATGTCAGATTTCCAACTCCAGCAGCAGCCATACAACCCCAAACCATAACACCACCGCCTCCATGTTTTACTGTTTTAATAGTGTTCTTGGGATTAAATGCTTCTCCTACTTTTCGCCAGACCCTCTTATGCCCATTTACACCAAATATACAAAATTTAGACTCATCCGAAAATAAAACATTATCCCAAAACGTTATTGGTTATGCTTTTGCAAATGTCATTCTTTTTTGTTGGTTTATGGAACTTACAAGAGGTTTTCTTCTAGGCGTACGAGATGAAAATCCAGCTTCTACGACAGCTCTACGCACAGTTTCTGCGCTAACCTCCTTCTTATCATTAATTCCAAGAACATCGCAGATTTTTCTACAGCTTAGAAATGGATCTTGTTTTACCATTTTCTCTTGTCCTTTGCACTTAGTTTAGATGGACGACCTGTTCGGAGCACATTTTCCACTCTATTTTCCTTCTTAAATCGATTTATCACTTTTTGAATGGTTGACCGACTTCGCAACACTAGTTCAGCTATTTCAGAATATGATTTGCTCTGATTTGAATGCAGATTAATAATTATTTCACGCTTCTTAATACTCAACTCCTTTCGACTCATTTTTTAAAAATTTTATTAAATAAAAGATACACCACGAATACGGACGCGATATTAAAGACAGCGGCCTACGGTTGTTAACTCACTCTGATAATATGAACTTGGGGGATTCCCCTTTTTACAAATAACAGGGCATTTTCTGCAACTGTACCAAGACTTTTGTGGAGTAGAAAAGATACATTGCCAACAAAAAATTATTGTCTTCAATGATCATTATTGCCGAATCCCTTTAAATTTATGAAAACTTAAATTCAACAGAACTCGTATTATTACCATTTCATAACTTTTGGTTTTCAAATAAAAATATTGATTCAGTAATACAATTTTCAGTTACCGATTCTCTGTACCTTGACTTTTGTGGAAGACTGTATACCTAATTTTATGGACTATGACTTTAAGGTTCCTTTTGTAACGGCTTCATTCGTTGCAGCTACACTTACATTGAATCCATGTATCCACGCTGAATTTGGCAAAACGTGTAGAAAAGAGATGGAATCTGCTGTTTTACACGTTTCGTAAAATTTTCTTTGATTAGGGCTTACTTTTGTCTAGCTAATGCAAGGATTTCAAGCGGATGTTAACGGTTTTACCGATTTGGATAGATGTTTGCATAGCGGTCGCAAGCAAAAGAAAATTAAATTTACACATCAGTTTTCCAGGGATGGGTTAGAAAACTTCACATTGCCCTAGCAATCATCGATGAGTTTGTAAAGACGATTTACAGCCTCGCACGAAATATGTATATCGATTAAAGAATTCTGATTGACATCTACATTACGGAGGCTATTCGTTCTCTCGGAAATCCAAAATTTGAGATATCTTTAAAAGGTTAATTTGCAAAAAAATTAAAGTCAAGAATCACTTAAATCAATTTACCACAAAAACCAAGTACATAAAACATTTTTTTCAGATTGTGTTTTATGTAGAGAACTACTTACTGTCGATTGCGTTCTGTTTTATTACCTCGTTAGGTGCAATAAACTGTCATTAAAATACCAACTCACTTAAGTACTTGAGTATTTGCGCTATTTGCACACTTTTACATTCCGGGGAATTAGTTTAGTTCTCTGATAGTCATGTGCTGACTTTTGGTTGTTGCCTGTTCGGCGCTTTGTCAGTTGCCCTGTCGGCTCAGTGCGGGGGCTATGTCTGTAATGTCTATTACAGCAATAAACAATTTATGTGTACGGCTGGTGGCTTTTTGTTTATAAATAAAAAATTTGTGGCATTCGTGCTAGTAAAATATTACGTTATAGTCAGAAACTAGAATGCGTACTGCTTGGATCAGTCAGAAAAAAGATACATGCTATCTTTGGCCGCACGTAGAGTTACTGTTTGTTCGATTATGCTTTGCGAAGCTTTTATATGACCTCGGTAACTACTTGAGAAGAGCTCATAGAAGTAATCGGTTTGGTAATAAAGTTGTACATCTCGAGATTTTCTTAAGATTTGAGGATAAAACTGATTATTTTCATTTTCGAATGTCTATTCTGCAAGCCATTATGATTGGTGTGCATAAAAGGTGCTTGGACCGCCACATGGGTAATTAGTACTCCGGATCTTGGGAATCTTCTCGGAAGCTTTGCTTTGTAGCTGTGAGTGAAAATAATTAAGGATAATGCACGATTAAATCGTAGCAACTAATCAATAATGTTATTTAGAAGTTTTAAGCGTTCTCTCGCTTTAACATATTTTTTAAGGATCTGAAGAAAGTGGATGGTTTGCATTAGTAATTTTTTAATACTTTTCCGCTTGCTGAATCCTTTTGGTTGCCACTGCACCTTACTTATCATATCACATCTCATACTCTTCCGCCAAAAGCGTCTACCTTGACATACAAATCATATCGAATACAGATCACAGACGACTGCCAAAAGCATTACCTGACAATGACATACAGTACCACAATTACATTGTCCCCGAGGATAAACAGCTCAATGTTGTCATGAGCGACCTGTATTGCCCATCAGTATACAATATTAAAATTGAATTGAAGTATACAATATTAAAATCCCTAAATCAGAGGCTAACATTCATAATCTTAAATTTGTTTGTCACCTTATGTGCATCGTATAGGGTCAACATTCTCGCACGGGTCAAGGTATGTGCCTAAAATGCCAACGGTTTGGAAAGTCTTCCAGAAATGGTCATCCATTAAATACGATTCGCTTCACCATTTCTCGTATCCAAAGAAAATTGAAGAGACGCCACGACGTGTTAATTGAAAAGGATGAATGAAGAAATGGATTTGCATTGGACATCGGATGAAGATTTAACATAACATATTCGGTTAAGTTTCCTTGACAAACTGTCTTCCCACCGCGAGCCAGTCCCCTTCCTAATAGAAAATATATTTATTGATTTACCTATGCAGGAAAAGGAAACTACAAGCTGGAAATCATTTAAAGTCGCATTAGCCCATGAAACTAGTTTTCAATCACCTGAAATGGCTGACGATCATTGATCATTGATAACTTAACTCAATAAATTGTGCAGGCAAAAGAGGGCCATACGCTCATAACCCTGAGAAGGGAAACGAATCTCTATGAACTCCCTCAGAACATCAAAGAACTGATAAGGGGAAGGAATCCAGTTTGGAGGAGGGCTTGGAAAATGAAATCAGTGAGTATTCCAAAACGAGCAGTGGAAGAGTTTTTCCAGCGTATCGAGCTTGGGTGTGATAGTTTCTGGAGAGTGTCCAAATATTTTCGAACAAATAACAAAATTGTGGTACTACCTATACACGGTCCGAATGGGATGCAATTCCACGATGCGAGTAGGGCTGAAGCATTTGCAGATTCCCTGGAAATTGAATTCCGAGATAATTCTTCGAACAAGGAGGACTTCAAAACTGTGGATAGAATTGATTCTTCTGTCAACAGACTACTGAAAGATAACATTCAGCATCAAGATAGGAATTAACGGACTTAGACGAAATCAGGAGCATTATACAGACGCTCAGTAAACATAAAACATCATAACGAACACAATCATTTCTTGGCTACCGGACAATATTTTTAAAATGCTTAAGGACGTTATTAATGTCATATTCCGCTTGCGAAAGTATCCCAAAACATGGAAACTAGCAATTATTATTGTTTCTTCGAAATCTCAAAGGTCTCACAATCCCCATAAAACTCGAGATCCATTTGTCTCTTCTCGTTGCTTTTATAAATTGCGGGAAGGGTGATTCTGCATCGACTCAATAAGGTTGTATCTGAGAAAGATATAATACCGGAAGAACAATTTGGCTTCAGAGCTCTGCACTCTACTGAACTCCACTTAGTTAGAGTGGTCCAATACATCAGAACAGGCTTAAATCGCAGGAACTGAACAGACCTAGTTATGTTTGACATAGCTAAGGCCTTTGATAAAGTCTGGCATGCATGACTAATGTTCAAAATACATCAGTTCAGTATGCCACTGCAGCTCACTCAAATTATTTGCTTCTTCTTGGAAGGGAGAAAATTGACAAAGAACTCCTAAACCTGAGACCAATTGATACCGGAGCTCCTCAGGGCTCGTCCATCTCACCGATCGTAGACAAGATATTTACTGCAGACCTTGCCACTCTGCCTCCAAATGTAAAAGTATCGTTGTACGCTGATGATACCTGTATATTTAAGACAGCACACAAGAAAGAGTCATCACTTCAAAGTAGCAAAAGTAAATAAATATTTTATTGGAATACTTTCGTAAATGAAAAATTAACATGAATCCTGGCAAAACCCAGGTAATTTTCATTACTAGGGATAAACGAAAAACTCCACGGAGACTTATTATTGATCATGATACATGGACTGGACACCAACGGCTAAATACCTTGGATTTGCAATCAACTATAAACTCTCGTGGAAACTACACACACAAAATAAACGAGGACACTACATAGGGCTTTTCTCCTAATTATACCCTTACCTTAAATCCAGAAAACATAGCCTTAAAAATTGGATGCTCACTTACATACAGATTATACGACCGTCGCTTCTGTACGCTAGTTCTGTTTTCTACCAGACGATAAAGACTAACAAAAAGCACTCTAGTCTTCCCAAAATAGAATTGTTAGAAACGTCTGAGGAATTCCATGGTATGTTAGAAATACTGACTTCTACAAGATCCGGAGAATTGAGACGGTTGAAAAATACGTACGTGACAAGGCACTGAAACACTTTGACACAATTGACAACGATAATAGTAATACCATGGCATTCCTTCGAATTTTACAAAACAGGGATGAACTCTGGTTTGCAATTATCCACCAAATAACATTGTAAAATTTACTTTTTTAAATTATATAATAACTGAATCTAGCTTGAGAAGATAAGTGAGTACTGAAGTGCTCATAGACATGATTGAGTTAGGTGTTAAATCGCACTAACTCAACACCCGCTATACTCCACGAAACATATTTAAATCTTCTTGTTTTTTATGTATTTTCGTGCTCGAAACTTGAACGCAGTTTTCACTTAACTATTTGGTATCGTAAAGGAATCGATTTTGAACGAAATTTTAATTAAATTAAATAAAAGTAGAAAAGAATGAAAATTGTTTTTAACTTATTTCGAGACTTTATAGCTATTCGTCTATTCTATTCTAGCAACTAGTACCACGATTGAAATAGTTTCTAAATAATTTTGGTTTTGGTTTCTGCTTTTGGTCAGTTCCAAGACAGATAAACAGATTTTTCATCTATTATAACTTTTGATCACTGGTATATCAGAAATCGTTTTGGCAAATTAAGTATGTCATGTTGGCTTTTGAGGTATGAGGTTCGATGTTATTAGGATGTACAATTATTCATGGCTATGAAATGTATGAAAGAAATATCACTTATTGAAATTCTAGCGCAACTTTTTAAAGGATTTAATTAATTGCGTAAATGGCAAATCATTTTCCCATGCGGACCATATGGATACCATACTTCTGGTCTTAAATCCGATTTCATCTTTATACTACAAATAGGAAGTGTGTAAAAAAATGAAAATCTATGTAATCGCTGCACGTATAGGTGTACACTTTTCCCCAAATGTGTTGAATTGTCAATAGCAAGCGTGTATGGATTATTATTACTATATATTTTATATATTAAAAATAAAACACACAAACTAATTTAAGTTTCAAGAAATCGTGCCAGTCTTACACGCAGCACCATTTTTCACACTTAAGAGTAGAGAACGCATCAGGTACCTGTAAGCATAAGCTGTGCTAAATCCGATTGAAGTAATAACTGGAATAACACGTTGGATTCAAAATCGGTTAAAAATAGAGAATAAAACATGCCTATAAAGTACTTCTACGAATACAACTAACGCAATTTTAAATTTGAGGATTTCAGCTGTGTACCCAATTATTGATTAAATGCCTAGTTGTTTATACCAGTGATAAGATAAAATTTGTTGAAAGCTATGATTTTTGTAAGAAATTAAAAATCAAAGAACTCAATTTATATTCGGAAAACGGCTGATCTTTGTTCTTCATCACCTTGAATGCTAAGAACTTTTTGTTGAAACAATTATGATGAACCCGAAGCCTTACTCGAAGTTTGATCAAACGGCATCAAAATCCTCTGGCAGCACGTTAACAATCGTGCCGAAAATCCACTTATTTGGAATTTCACAAATACGCGTTTTTGGCATTACACCGATGAAATGAAGTTAAGACAAATTCAAGAAAATTATTCAATCGTCTTCGGGATAAGTTGAAATAAAATCAAAACAACTAAAATACCTTCCAATGTGTTAGGGTGATTTTAAACTGCGCACATAAGTGCATTTTCATTTTTATGCTATACGTAGAACGTCTCTAGTCATAAGTTTTAGTTTCAAATCTCGTATCTATTGAAATTTATATGAGTGACCATGCGGACCACCATATATTATTAGTACCTATGTGTATGAATGTGAACGTTCTAACCCTGTCCTGTTATCGAAAAATCAATCGAATACTCCTCCCTTTTTAGGGTATTGTAAAATCATTTTTGCCCTACTAAAATCGCGTCCTGTCTGCCTGTCTGTCCGTCCGTGTGTCACACCACTTTTTCTCGCAAACTACATAAGCTAGAAACATAAGATTTTGTGAGTAGGTATAAAGTGATGCCCTCTTCAAAGTTTCATCACAAAAAAAATTTTATAAGGTGTTCAAGGGGGGTCTCCCCATATAGGGGAGTGGCCCCCCGAAAAAAATTTTTCATCGCATGTAGGCAATATGCGTATCAAATGAGGGCAATATGGGTATCAAATGAGGGCAATATGGGTATCAAAACAGGTCCCAAAGTGACAAAATTTGCTTTGAGGGGTGCAAGGGAAAGGGAAATGTACGAAAATTTTGTGTGTGTCCCCCTCACCCGAAAAATCTGAAAAAAAATCATAGGAGTGAGACTTGAGGAGTACAAGGGCAACAAATACCTTAGAAGTCGAAATTCGATCAACTTTGTTAACCATAGTACATTTTATAAATTTTACGTTTTTGCCTATAAAATCAAAATGGGACACTTAAATTTTCCAAAAACTACAAGTTAAGTTTTTTGAAAGCAAATGTATGTGTTATGAAAATTTCACAATAATCGAACAATAAACAGCTAAGTTATAGCCGATTGAATATTTAACAATTACAAAAACATTAACACGTGATACTAGGGAGATACACGTTTGCAACGGACCCAGCCTCTATAAATATGTAGGAATTTTGATAAAAAATTTAGAAATGGTTTGTAAAATTGATGTGTCATCATGACTAATTCAACAACGGGGTCAAAACACTTGAAACAAAATGCCGGCGAATATAAAAATATAACAACCATAATAATTCTTCGAACTCAGTTTATGGAACCTGTATATTAGTCAAATTTTGATATGCAGAATATATTGTTTGATTTACTAATTGTTTTACAATACCCTTCTGGCAGGAGCACTCTCCTGCTACTTCAACTTGTTAATTATTTACCTATATTTATACTGAGCGAAATAAACAATGCAAAGTAAACTTGTATGCAAATAAAAATTGAATTGCCTTAATATTTTCAAATAACACACCCAATTAAATTACGATCTTCATTAACTCATTTTATTTTCTTCTACTAATAAAAATGCAAAGAAAGCAGTTCATATGTTTCATTATGCAAAACTTAAATGTAAATAATACCGAAGAATAATAAAGAGATTGGAAATGTGTAAAATCTGTTGGTAGTATAATCAGACATGTGTGGTTTAACCCAACATCTTGTACAAAAAACTGCGAACACTCAATAATAAAATAATAAACTTACCCCCGAATCCGCAAGCGCTCGAGGAGGGTGACAGTTGCTGTAACCGAAAATAAACATATTCAAAACTTTAGATGCATTCAAAAAAAAATCATCGCAACTTTAACACTTCCAATTCCAGTTAACTTTAATCGTGAATGTCTTGAAATACAGGCATTATTATACCTATGTATGTAATCAAAGCATTGAGGCTGTATATCACGTTTCACTTGTCGCGTTTCTTTTCAATTAAGTTCTAGAATTCAACAAAGCTATTGCAAATAAAGTATCTGAAACAAGTACAAAAACCAGTCAGTTCTAAATAAATCCTAAATATATTCAATCACGAATATTCACAGCAATTCATCTAACTACTTCCTCTTTCCCACTCCTGTACACGTATCCCACAGATTCCTTTCCACATAAATCTGTCGAAAAGTGGGAGCATATGTTAGATGTCAGAGGAAATGGATGCGAAATACATCGCGAGAGTTGAAGCACTTTATGATGTGGCGTTAAGTTAGCGTTTTATCAGCTGTTGATTCTAATTTCAAATAGATTTGACGTCTCCCACCAATTTTCGCATCTTAAACTAAATCAATTTTCCGTGCGAGTATTCTAACTTAAATGATATAAAAGATTCAACATGACTTACCCTACGAAAGATACGCCACTGACATGCTTCCTATAGCGGCTTTTACAATTCCACACACATTATTACATTTTTCGTTTCCCGACGCAGCAACACTCGCAATCCCTGGCAAACTTTTCAGTTTAATTATCACTTTTGCAACGCTGTTGCACTACATTCAACACGGTTTATCTTAAAAAACTGTTCTGTGTACAATTTCAAATTCAACTTAATTAGATGTTCCCGTCATCTGTTAAATTTTCACGAATCATATGTTTTCAATCATATGGTTGATATTTCGTTGACAATTCGGGGGCTAAAGTATAAGAGGATTGGGATTTTCGTGAGGGCTACAAGAGAACCACTTGAGTGTGTGGATGCTCTTGCGAGGTGAAAGGCGGGGGGATTTCAATTCGTATAGGAGAGGAAAGCATGTATGTAGTAATAAAGCTTCACACACGTATGGATGAAAATAAGCTCATTTCAAGTCCATTACTTTATATGGCTTTGGGTTGGAGACTACTGCTTGCATCGCTCGCTCTCGAGTGACAATAGTTGACGTCGACGATAGCGGATAAGTGTTTCAATTCTTCATGTTCGCAGCTGCAAGCATATAGAGCAAATCTTTCGGACGTTTCGTGCGCTTGCTAGTACGAAACCACTTCCTTGTCAACATGTGCTGTTCGTTAAGATGAACATTTTCACAACGGCCTTCTATCCACCTGCTACACAGGATTTCGTACCCTAATGCTGATGGCGGTATTGACAACTACTACAATTTTTACAGGCGCTGTAGTAGAAATAGTAGTAAACTTAAAGGTTTTTCGTTTAGCATCAACACGAAGGTAATAGTTATGAAACTGCTTACAACCCGATTCCAATTTTTGATTTGATCTTCTAGCCCTTTACAATCAGATTCTAAACTCCAAAACGGGGTGGCTAAGTTTATGACTTTCAGCAAACCACACGAATTCGTGAATGTCTAGATGCTAGTTAAGTGAAAGATTTCGGGAAAATGATTTTTACAGCGAGGCAGTTCTTAATAATTCATGCGTCAATTCAATCGCGTCAAGACCAACCTTTTCCTCCAGTTTAACAAAAAATTGGTGCAAGCAGGCCAAGTCATCTCAAGCTTCGCTGTTTTCACAGGTCGGCGACAACCTTTTTTAGATTTTTGTACCAAAATACAAAACCCTATTGAAATCACGACCTGTGTCCGTCTGTCTGTATGTCACAGCAGTTTTTCTCCGAAATTATAGAAGCTACAGCCATGAAACATTGTGGAAAGGTCAGAAGTGGTGACTTCTTGCAAATTCATGGGTAAAAATTTTTTTTCAAAGGAGTTTAAGGGGGTCTCCCCATACTCGAATAGGGAGACGACCCTTCAAAAAAAATTTCACCATTGGTAGTCGATTAGGGTGTCATTGGAAACGTCTCAATGAGATCTTTTCAAAATAAGTCTTAAAATTGCCTTACCGGTACCGTGCTGGGCAGGGGAGGGGGAAATCTACGAACTTTTCGCGTAACCCCCCACCTCCCAAAAATCTGAAAAAAAAATATTAATGCACACCTTTATGAGAACAACAACAACATATACGTGAGAAGTCGAAATTCACGTAACTTTGTTAGTAATAGTATGATTTATTAATTTTACATTTTCTTGAATGAAATCTTAATGGTACCTTTAAATTCAATAAAATTCAGTACGATAGCTATTTACAAAATTGACCTGTCGTGAAAGTTTCACAAAGATCGAATGGTATTTAACGAAATCAAAGCGGCTTGAATTCTCCTGTATTACTATCGGACAATATGCACTGTATTACTGTGGGAACATATGGCTAAGGAACAATATGCGCTTTTTACCGACTCAGACGCTACAAAGTTGCTAGGATTTGCATGAAAGCTTCAGGAATGATAGGTATCACGAATATCTTTGCGAATTGGTTCAGCTAGTGGTATCAGTAATCGTAAAGCAAAATGGTAGCTGTTTTAAATGCGAAGATTGAATAATTTTTGAGTTATTTTTCCCCAACTTCAACGTTTAAGGAACATGCTTTTAACACTTGATTCAATTTAATGAATGATAGAAGATGAATGCATACAATTAATACTCATAGGCGAAACAAGTCGAGGAGGCGGGAGAGAGCTACTAACAGAAGAGCTTTGCGATCATTTTAGGGTTCAAAAAAAATTTTCTGATGTCATGAATCGACGATTTGAATTATTCACCCAATACTTGTTTAAGAAATCGTTCAATTCAACCAAAAGATGCAGGGTTTCTTTCATAAGCACATAACAGGTGCAATTTTGTTCAATGTTAAACAATTTTTTCTGAATGCTCGGCTCATTGAACATATTCAAGTAAACCACTATTCGAAATGTTTATGAAAATCCGAAGAAAATAAGAGTGCCTTGGTCGATTTGAAATACATACTAATTATCAACATGTGTTATTATTTTTTGTAATTCCATACAATTGAAATGGGGATAACTCACTTAATTATGATTTGATTTCCATGAAATAACGTAGGCAAAAGGGTCTTATATCAACCTACATAAATGTAAAACTGTAAGACCGTTTCAATTTGTGGAGGAAAATGTAAAATTTACAAACCATGCACTGATAGGTGGAAAGATGGACAGGTCGACAGGTGGACAGACAAACAGACAGGCGGACCAATCGGTTGGGAAACTAGTCGGTTGCTGCAAAATTTCTTTGAGAAAGCCTTAAAAATCATGGAGCTGGATCCAATAATAAATAACTTAGAAGCTGAAATTCGTTGAACTTTGCTAATAGTTGTGGGACTTAATATTTTCGTCAGTAAAACTGTATCATTAAATTGAATGAAATCAGCCATTTAAGTAGTTCTTCAAAATATCATTTTATTCTATAAGTTTCAATAAAATTTACCAACGTTATAGCCACTTGAATTTCCTCCGAATGCAAAATCATATTCGATTTTTCGACTACATAGGCTTTCCACCGATCCAGACACTACACTTTTGATTGAATCTTCTCCAAATTTTCAGATAAGGTCAATAACAAAAAAACATTAAAGATTCAGGTCAGTCAACGATTTTAGTAATATTGGAACAAAATGTTGACTGGTTAAAATGGACTTCTTTTAAAGTAAGAATATATTAGTTGTGCATGTCATAAAAGTTATTCTTGAATTAATTCATTCTATTTATCCACATATTGTAGGTTAAGTACAAAACCGTTTTGATATGAGCGTAGTTCTGTCTACCAAACTTGTTTAAAAATTCGCTACACACTAATATCTGTAGCTTAAGTAAATATATTGCAAACATGAATAAATTTGGCTTTCGAATATATCTAAAATACTGTACTTTGTTTGTATAAACCAGCGATTTGAAGAAGCAGGAGAGCGTTCCTGCTAGTAGGGTTTTCTAAGGCAATTAGTAAAGTTAAAAATGTCTTCTGAAAATCAACATTTTGACTCATATATGGATTTTATTTATGAACTGCTTACTTAGACATCTAATAACCAGTTTCTGTCTAAAATCTCATAATAATTTCTTCTTATCAACTCTTTGGAGAGGTCATCCCGTTTGAACTGTCTACAAAATTGTAATTATTGCCGTGGTTGTTTCCGGGAAAATTTGCAAAGACGAACGGATGGACTGATGAACTGACAGGGTATTCTAAAATTATTTTAACAAAATCTAAGAAAACTGTTTTTCCTGGTCCAAGTGGTGCGATATCTGCATTTTAGACTGATGTTAAAAATAAAGTAATGAATACATGCTCAAGTATCATACTGACAATATCATCTTCTGTAGAATTATTAAGATCCTGAAATGAGATGAAATTTTCTACATACCGCAAATAAACAATACTACTTACCAAATCAAGTACATGATAAAATTCTTCATTTATAAACTTAAAGGTTTCTAAGTTATCGCCGCTTAATCAGTCCAGGAAATCATTTTTTTTTTTTCGTAGTAGGGAGGTGAAATTATTTTTCGCCAGAAGTACATGACTTCAATGCGTAAGGCTTCTGAACTATTCCCTAAACACCTAAAAACCTACCATGGAAACATGAAAATATAATATATGTGATGGCTTACCAGTGTAAGAATACTCCAGGAATTTGTATCTATAAATTGTTACAGTAATAGGAACGAGAATATTAATTTGAATTTTAGGATACGCACTTGTATCTAAAGACGAGTAGTAATCAGCTAAAGCAAACTTTAAACTGTAAATTTGTAAACCAATCATGTCAAATTCACCTGCTTAGGAACAGCTTCCTCCTAATTGTGAACAAAAAACCCTTTCTGATACTAATAGATTCGTGAAATAGACTAACTGCGCCGTAAAAACAAATACCAAAAATAAGCCCATAATGGATTTATCCTTCGATCCATTTTAGACACAAAAGCAGCTTAATTTATTTCCAGTCGTCATCCTAGATGCCAGCTGTGGAGCCTTGAAAATGAAAAATCAGCGAGCAAGACGCATGAATGTTGATTCAAAAAAGCACTTAAAAAATAATCGTCCATCAGAACTGAAAGAATCCGATATAAGACACCAAAGCCCCTTCGAGAATTTCACGATCAACTTTTTTGGGACATTAGTCTCATGCCGAACAAATTCAGGTGCCAAAACTCGCCCCAGAGTCCCGACCGCATCCACCAAGCGCATATCAAAAAAGAAACCTATCTTGATGCGGCAATGATTTTAAGCCTTGGTTTGAATCATCACATTACAATGATCAAAGAATGTGCTATCGTCGTGTGTATCGGACGGCGCCAAAACACTTTCGGCCACCAGCCTCCATCATTTACATGCTTTTTATATTCAAACTAGGAAGACCTTTACCCACCTGGGCAGCTTGAACATTGCATCCACTTTACGTTTGGATGGACTTAAAATGAGGAACTTACTTTGCTTCGAATCTGCTCACAGTCTTCATTCGGCCACATGGCAGCAATTATTTATCTACTCCGTTTTCAACCGCAATGGCACCACCATCAAAGACACCTCGCGTCTTCAAAGGCTTTTGAAGAATGTCCGCTGCATCAAAAGAAACAAGACTTGATCCGAAGGCCCTGAAAATGACGTTCTTTAGTTGTTTGTTAATATACCTCCAACGATCAGACGTTCTACCTTCAACGATTCAATTCAATTTAGATGTACCTACCTTCGGGAATCCATCAAATAAAGAGTAGTCGTTAGGGTTAGTGGCGCGTAGTCTCAAGCTTGTGAAATAAATCCAAGCTTTTGTACGAATTTAATAGAAAAAAAAATCTCGAGAGAATGAAAGTTCCTATGATGTATCGTAGGGTGTTAGGAAGAACATTATGACCGATTAAAGGTAAATCATTGTTCAAGTTGGATAATGTCTTTAATGTGGCAGGTGCAATGGTTTGTATTTCGTGCACTAGGTAATATTTATATATATATATATATATATATATATATATATATATATATATATATATATATATATATATATATATATATGTACTCGTTTGCATTATATATACTCATACATATATATATATATATATATATATATATATATATATATATATATATATATATATACTCGTATATATATATACATACATATATATATATATATATATATATATATATATATAGACATATATATATATATAATATATATATATATATATATATATATATATATATATATATATATATAGACATACATATATATCTCTATATATATATATATATATATATATATATATATATATATAAATATGTATATATAGGTATATATATACACACATATATATATATATATATATATATATATATATATATATATATATATATATATATTGTATATATACATATGTACATATATATATATATTGTATATATATATATATATATATATATATATATATATATATATATATTGTATATGTATATATATATACATATATATATATATATATATTGTATATATTCTCGTATATATAGATACATAGAGCTTTATGAAAGCACAGGACACTCCACATAGATATACCACGTATCACCGCTAGAGTAGATACTACTTATGAGAACCCCGCAGAGTAGCGGGAGTACTATCGTTTACACATCATAGCTTTCTCCAAGACAATGCTTGAGGGGAATCGAACACGTAGAGGAATACCGGCAAAGCACAAAACTAATAGGTTTTCCTATGATTCTTCATTCTTCTTTGCCTGTGTGAGAGCTCAATGAAGATATTTAGAGAGGTCTGCTACAGAAACAACCTACCTACTAGGGAGCATCAAAAGTACGAAATGTGCAGAAAATAAATGCTTTAATTTCAACCCAGTTGCCACAGGAAAAATGCCCCAAATCAAACGTATTTGTCTCGGCTTCTAATATTTTGTGCTTTACTGGATGTACGCAAGGAAATCAGCTTTAACCTTACAAAATGCTTTGGTTTATTGCCTCTTTGGATGGCACTTATATGAACAGATTTATGAGTAGAAGTAAATACTTTTTCATACAAAAAATGTTAACTTTAATTTTCGCCTATACATATAAACTTGTATAAATATATATATATATATATATATATATATATATATATACAGGGTCTGAATAATAACTAACCGGACTGACCTCAGGAAATTATTTATTGGCAAAATATGTACAATTTTTCTTTAGAAATCTTCAAATTAGTCCCCATTGGAGTCGATAACATGCCGATACCGGATTTTCCAATCCCCGAACGCTCCCTGGAAGTCAGCAACCTCGATGCTGTCTAGAGCCCTCGTCGTAGCACGTTGAACGTTTTCCAGAGTCCCGAACCGCATCCCCTTAAGGTGTCTCTTGAAAAGAAGTCCGCTGGTGCCATATCCGGGCTATAAGGAGGCTCTGGCAACGTTGCCCTCGACTGTTTGGCCAACTGCTGGGTGACGAGCAGGCAGGTGTGCGACGGAGCATTGTCGTGATGGAGGATCCACGAATCGGCAATCTCCGGACGGACTCGGCAAACCCGGGCGATTAGTCGACGGAGCACCTCTCTGTAGTACTGGCCTTTTACAGTTTGCCCGGGTGGCACAAACTCTTTGTGAACAATGCCTTTCACCTCAAAGAAAGCAATGAGCATCGACTTCACCTTCGATTTGCTCATGCGCGCTTTTTACGGTCGTGGTGACAATGGTGTGTGCCACTCCGAACCCTGCCGCTTCGTCTCAGGATCGTATTCGAAAACCCGCGTTTCGTCTCCTGTAATAACGTGCTCAAAAACTCTGGTTCGTTCAACGTGCTACGACGAGGGCTCTAGACAGCATCGAGGTTGCTGACTTCCAGGGAGCGTTCGGGGATTGGCAAATCCGGTATCAGCATGTTATCGACTCCAATGGGGACTACTTTGAAGATTTCTAAGGAAAAATTGTACATATTTTGCCAATAAAAAATTTCCTGAGGTCAGTCCGGTTAGTTATTATTCAGACCCTGTATATATATATGTATATATAGATATATATATATATATATATATATATATATATACGAGTTTATATGTATAGGCGAAAATTAAAGTTAACATTTTTTGTATGAAAAAGTATTTACTTCTACTCATAAATTTGTTTATATAAATGCCATCCAAAGAGGCAATCAACCAAAGCATTTTGTAAGGTTAAAGCTGATTTCCTTGCGTACATCCAGTAAAGCACGAAATATTAGAAGCCGAGACAAATACGTTTGATTTGGGGCATTTTTCCTGTTGGAACGGGGTTGAAATTAAAACATTTATTTTCTGCACATTTCGTACTTTTGATGCTCCCGAGTAGCTAGGTTGTTTCTGTAGCAGACCTCTCTAAATATCTTCATTGAGCTCTCACACAGGCAAAGAAGAATGAAGAATCATATGAAAACCTATTAGTTTTGTGCTTTGCCGGTATTCCTCTACGTGTTCGACTCCCCTCAAGCATTAAGTCTTGGAGAAAGCTATGATGTGTAAACGATAGTACTCCCGCTACTCTGCGGGGTTCTCATAAGTAGTATCTACTCTAGCGGTGATACGTGGTATATCTATGTGGAGTGCCCTGTGCTTTCATAATGCTCGTATCTTATAGCATAACGGAATAAACGGATGGTGAGAATACTGTCGGCAACCAGTTTTTGAGGATTTGTAAAATAATTATGTGGGAAATTTGTTAAACCCAAAGTCTGAAAAACTATGGAGCTAGGCCATTATATGGCAATAATAACGATTACCTTAGAAGTCAGAATTCTATATGATAATTTTACACTTTTGAGTATAAAATCAAAGTGGAACCCTTAAATTCACCAAAAGCACATATTTGGGAGACTTAGAAACATATGCATCTAATCAAAAAACAACAAACAATAACAACGTAATAGCCGATTGAAATTTTATAATCACAGCAACAACATATGAAAATGGGAAGATACACGAGCTAAACACTACATACGAGTATATGGTTGGGTGCTCAAGACTACATATTTCAGAAGTTGTTTATATTATTGATGTTTTATCAAGACTGCCTTCTCAAAAAATGAGATAAGACGTTTTGTTAAAATCTGGAAAACATTGTAAATGATCAACGCATCGAACTGAAATTTTTTTTTGCAATAATAAAAACGGCAATTAGTTGAATGTATTAATTGATTTACAGCCAGTGACTTATGTCAAACATTGAGGGTTCATAAGGACACCTTTAAAAAGCGGTGAAATGCCGAATAAAAACGTGGTTGATGTGGAAAGAAGTGGTTGACCATCGGTATTTCCCAGCGAAACAAATAAAAAGTTTCGAACATTGGCCGAATTAGTAGTAGGAACGCAACTATCTAAGCAACTTCACGAAGGCCGCTTAAAATGCGTCGAGGCGAACGGTTCAGCGAAAAGTCTCTAGACAACGCATCAAACCTTTACTTTTCGAAAGAATATTCTAGACCGACTAAACTTCCTTCAAAAGGTTAAAAATCTTAAATTCATTGATGACTACGCCTTTGGTCGAACCCAGAGTTAAAATGTCCCTTTTACTGACGAATTATGGGTCCAATGGCTAATCAATAGAATAGGACAGTGAGAACGAGCGATCCCACAAATATTCTCATAATATAGACCCCGAAATCTGATTTAAAAGTCATGTTAACTGGCGAAGTGAGTAGTACCGGAAAAGCTAACTCGATTTTTTTTTAGCACGGCGTAACTGTTAATGGATAATATTACAAGGAAAATATCCAACCTATTTTCGCATAATGCCTTGCTAATCACCATCAAATAATCGACAGAAAAAAATGAATTTCATGCAAGATGGAGCCCCAACATATACCGTTTTGTAAACTGCGATTTATGAGCACGTTTCTAGTATACTCGTACATATAGGTTGATTGGTTATTTCGAAAGAATATCTAAGGCGACCAGGTCAACCAACAAATTTAAAAAATTACTGAAAGTTTCAAAACACGGATTTTAGACTATATAGAAATGAAGGAGGAGATAGTTCATATTAGTTATATATTATGTTACTGAAATAATAAAATTATATTAGTAAATCAATCCCTTTTCTTTAAAATGTTATGCTAGAAATACGAATGCATTCGCGCCATCGTGTAAGTACGAGTTAACTTTTTAATACTCAAAATATATTGTTTGATTTACTAATTTACTTGCAAAATACTTCTGATAAGAGCACTTTCCCGTTACTTACTTTGTTACATGAAAAAGTGATCAGATGGAGCAGGAGAAAAAACCTGTTATCCGATCTCTTCCTCAAGTCTACACGGTTCGAAATTACCCTTGTTCATATTGTATCCTATACAAATTTTATCGATGTAGGTATGCACTGAACAACATTTTTTATCGTCAACCGCGATGATATTGACTCAACTAGGGTTTCTGAATTCCCGACGTTTTCTTCTTCCCGGGAAATTCCGGGAAGATAAATGTCATTCCCGAAATTCCCGGGACAGGCCCAAATTTTCAAATAATTAGTATCAGTAACATTTCAACATGACTGCCGTTCCCGAAAACCAGGAGTACATCGAAATTTAAAAACAAAATCATTGCTATAAATAAATTTAATTCTCTAAGCTGTATACGAGTAAAACCTTCCAATATTATGTATGTGTGCATATATGTTATTCATGTATAAAATTATAAAAAGAATTAAGTAAGCCATGACACATAATTATGAATGATAATATCTTTTAATAGAATATTTAATCTTCTTTATATGTATATTTTGTTACATAAAAGCAAATGGATCCAAAAGAACTAATCATTTTGTAAATAGGACTTCATAAAACATAAGTAATCTATGTTTTCATACAAAGAATCCTGCTGCAGAAAAGGCTCTTTCGGCTTCTATTGATGTATAGTTTTCAGAGCTTCGCTTAATTTAATTACGTTAGAGGATTGATTTTGGTTGCATTAAACAACAGAAATTCCTGCTTTACAATCTGGCTGAAGCTAGAGCTGCTTTTGATATTGCCAGAACGTTGAATCCTTGTTTTTGACTGGATAGCTTTTTCCAACCTTTCGCTCAGCGTTAGTGTTTCTTCATTTTTTGGGCTCTCTTCATTGGAAAATAAAGAGTTTGATTAACAGTAATACCAACCTTGTGTTGCAAGTTTTACTATGAAAAACAATACTAAATAAATCAACACTGCCTGTAACAACTACGCTTTCACTTTCAAAAGTTTTCCGAATGATTTTCTAACTTAAATAAGCGAACCAAATGAGCACTCTCAACTAATGAGCCAGCCGCCTGAATAACGGCTCTACCAAACACACCAAGTGAGTTCTGAGTAAACAAATAAAATTGCATCGTGTAGGGACCAGTTCATTGCATAGAATAGAATGGTATTTAGAGCAAACCACTGTCCATATTAACCAGGAGAAATTCAAGAAAATGTGGTATAAAATATATACCACTGCCCCGCAAAGAGGTAATTCTGCTCAAGTCCAACGAATCGAAATACGGAATCTATCATCCATCAGCTGAAGGAACTGTTCGGAGGGGTGGAGTGTAGTGACTTCACCACACTTTGACAGTGAACACTACGAAGATACTCAGCTAGTATTTATTTCAACAAAAGTCCACTTCCTTTTCGATGGCCGCCCACCACCGATGTTTTGTATCGACATCTGAATCTTGCATATTTTATATTTGTTGAATATAGGTACTTGTATTTGTTATATTTAAATTAGAAATTATGTTTGTAATGTGTAATGAGAGGTTTTCAAAACATGTCTTAAACTAACAATTTTTGCTTTGACGAGTGCAGAGGAAGAGGAAATTTACGAAAATGTCTTGTCACCCCCCTCGCGATTGGACACTTTTGACCCGCAAAATCTGAAAAAAATGTTAAAAATAGTACATTTTATAAATTTTACATTTTTGCCTATAAAATCAAGATGGGACACTTGGATTTTCCAAAACCTACAATTTGGGTTTTTTAAAAGCAATTGTATGTGTCCCGAAAATTTCACAATAATTGAACACCTAAGTTACAGCCGATTGAATATTTAACAATTATAACAACATTAACACGTGATACTAGAGAGATGCACGCTTGCAACGGACCTAGACACTACAAATATGTAGGAATTTTGATAAAAATTTTAGAAACGGTTTGTAATATTGATGTGTTATCCTGACTAATCAAGCGACGGGGTCAAAACACTTGAAACAAACTAGTGGCGAATTTAAAATCATAATAACCATAATAATTTTTCTAACTCAATTTATGGAACCTGTATATTAGTCAAATTTTGATATGTAGAATATATTGTTTGATTTACCAATTGTTTTACAATACCCTTCTGGCAGGAGCACTCTCCTGCTACTTCAACTTGTTTTTATATAATTCGACTACCAAAAATGAAACAAATGCGTAAAGATATTTATTTATTTAAGATTCTATGAATTTTTCCTTCAATTTAGGATCAGTTTTAGATCGGTCTAAACTATATTTCATGAATAAATGTAGTTTTAATAATGCTGAGAAATTGTCTGCTAATACGAGTATAAGCCAACTGCCATAATTTTATTCAGATTTTTAGCTAACGTTCAATCATATCGCCACCCGAACAACTCCTCGAGCGCATGCCTGTTTGCAACTGATGTGAAAAGCTTCAATTACAAACTATATCGACTAACTTCTATGAAGAAATCTTTAAGGATAATTGTTTATCTGAGAGCGTCTGCCATAAAACCTCCAAAAAATGATCCTTGTCAAAGATTTTAAAATGTCATTACTTTAACCATTTTGCATAATCTCCGGTTGTTTTTATTTTTTGATAAATTACTTAAGTTGAGCATTTTTGATTTTCAACTGAAATAATTATTCACTATAAAAACATCCATGAGCGGGCTATTGAAATTTCCTAGTACTATAATGCCAGGTTTTACCCAATTCAACTAAACACATTCCACTGTATCCTATCCAGAAAATAATTCACATTACTGTTTGCTTTTAAACCCTGAACAAAGAAGGCGATCATTAACGCATCTCAAATGACATCACAATGCATTTAAGAAAGTACAAAATAAAGAATTAATTTGTCACTAGAACCATTCCGAAGGATCAAAGGAGCTGTGTCACCAGCCGGCGATTGATTTCGTCGCTGTGATCAGCGCAAGACGCATAGAAAGGGGATCGGGGGCTCGTATGTGCAGGCCGACTCCCAAGAGTTGATTTCAAATTGCCAGATCCCATTAGAGGATCGATAATGTATTTTCGAGTGGATCAATTTGTCTGCGCGACCCAGACTGACGATCGCAGATGCGATCGAGTCTAGTCGAGATGTTGAACCCAAGTGAAGGTGATCGGGATCCGACTAATGGTAAATGCGGAGTGGAGGAAAACATTTTCGTATCAACAGCACTGCGCAGACACTGTTTTGGCATGGAAATGGAAATTCTTGCCTATCTTTCGGTAAACTTATGTGCGTGAAGTACAAGTTGATGCGGGAACGAAAAACCCGCTAGGATAGTCAAATGAAATATGTAGAATGAAAGGCGCCTCACTAATTATATACACACTGATGAGCGAACTCATAGCTAACCCTTACGCACCTCCTCCACTTGTTTAGCTTTCAGTTGCCGGCGCTTGAAATGTTTCATACAAAAGCCATTCAAACCAACGTTTGAAAATAATATGCGGGAGTGGAAAACAAAATGACCTTAGGACGAAAAAATGCGCCCGAGATTCCAGTTCAGCACAAAAATGCTTGGAATTCACGATTGGATCGCGAACTAGTTACCTAACAACTTGCCCAAGTGACTCATCTCAAAAATTAGTTACCGGTGGAAACGATCTTCAGGTGTACGTCGAGGTAAGACTACTTTTTATTTTATTTACATATTTGAATTCGGCTATATTATACTTTCCATTAATTTGCCTATGTTAAAAAGAGAAAATGCGCGCGGCTGAAAAACTGACGAACTATAGCTAGCCGTTGAACGCATAATTGTGGCCATCATCGGCGGACATATCAAGGTACCAAATGGCCGACTCCAGCAGAACACTCAGCGAGTTGTTCAACGTGTTCCAACGACCCGATCGCCTGGTCGTTTGGCCGGCCGGCCAGTGGATTAGTGGCTTCTCATTTTAATGCCACAGAGATCATAATTCAGTGCATTAAATCGGACAAGGTTATGATGGACCGAAAAAGTGCGGTGGTCAACTGGAGAAATAATTGCGGTCTTGGTGGCGTGTATCGCGGCGTTATTTCGGGTAAGACAGGTAGTGGAGTCTAGCAGATTGGCGTTGATTGAAGGCGATTGCCCGACGGATAAAATGAAATTAAGATCTGGGGATAAGCTGGTGGTAGTGCCCGTTAAACAGATGAGATATGAAAAGAAGCGTGTGTAAATGAAAATAAGTGATGAATAACCGCCCTTTAATTGGAAACGCAATGACTCAACCCTGAGGTCTCTTGGGAACCCCACAGCGGTTGTAGCGTGGAAATCGTATGTGTATATTGAAATCGAAAAGTGTTTAATTTGTAGATATCATTTTAGCTACTGAAACCGTGTTTATTTCTCATTATTGCACTTCAAAGCCACCGTGTAATATATTTGCATAAAATATATTTAAATGATTCAAATCTTATGTTGAACTTCCATATCCGATTCACTGCAAATGTGTGTTTTTAGATTTGATTAATCTATTGAATTCAAATCATCGAATTGTGAATAAAAACATGCATGTAGAAACGATGAAATCTGTCTGCATGAAACGAATCGAATGTTACTAAGTAGACCTTGCTAATTCATTCATGAATAAACGAGTAATTACAGATGATATAATTATGGATTTATTCATATAAATGGTAATCTGCATATTTGAAATGTAGATGAAAAAAATTGACTCTTAGCCGACGCAACCACAAAAATTCTGTTTATATTTTGAGAAGTTCAATAACATTGTCGTAGACTTTGGGCAAATCGATATTTCAACTATATGTATGTAGAACATTTTCATTATTACAAGCATTATGCGTTATGTACATAGGCACCTGCCCATGTTTTAATGGTCATCCGTCGGAAGGGTGATAATTCGTTATCTTTCCGTAATTCTTTAGTTTTTTAGAGTAAACTGTTACGGATACTCCGCAAAAGTACAATTGGTTAACAAAAATCCTCCTTTGTTTAACAAATATCCTCGTTTACCAGCTTTAGAAGTCTTAGGAAAAAATTGGAATGGAGTAAAAATGATGTGAAGGGGGCGGAAATGCTTAACTAAATTGATAAATAGATCAATTATTATCTTTGCTAGGTATATCCAAACAAAAATGTTCTTTTCTCCTTAGCTGACTGTGATTAACAAGAACTTAAATTACGCTGTTATCATGGAAATCATCAACGTTAAATACTTGGTATTATTAACAAAGCAAAGACCATCATAGTTACCTCAAAAGTATTTATGAATAAAATGATACTACAACCAACATACTCGTATATGGACGTACTAGCTTGAAGTTTCTATTTATTTCTGCATCAAAACTCTGAAACAGAATTTCATAAGGCAAATTTTTTTCACTTAGCAAATAAAATCCACTCTGAAAAAGAAGGAAAGTAGTAATCGAAACAATTGTCAGCAAGTAAATCAATTTTTATTTTACCTAGGATGAAAATTAAGAATATTAACATAAGCTTTGATCACTTCATGCGGAAATAATAAATTTTTCCGGACTACGTTGCTAATTGCTATTGAATTGCATTACACCCATAGTTGAATTTGATTGCGTTAAATTCGAGTTAACATTCTCATGAAAATACGTGTGCATGGTGGCACGCAATTTTCATTCATCTTGTTTTCCATCAATTTGCTTCTTGTATGCAATGGAAAAACAGAAATACACATGTTAACCAAACAATGAAAAGCGTAAGATGAGGCGCGTTGCAAACAAAGCAAGATCAATTATAATTATTTATACTGCTACAATGAGCGAATGACTTTATTTAGGAGCGTGTAAATATTTATTTTTTAATTAATGAGCTTAATGACACACTTACTATTTGCTGTTTGCATAAAATGGCATTATTGTTTAAGATGAGATAGTCATTTGAGTAAACCATTTAAGAAAAATCTACGGGCTTCGGCAGCTCATGTTCCAAATGAAAAATGCTTTAAGATTGATGTTTGTGGGAGGGGTTTATATTGCGGAGCAGATGCGAAATCGCCACTAAAGGTACAGAAATATTCGCTCTATTTAATTGATCTATAAAAATACTGTAACAGCAGTTCTATTACCAGTGAATGCTTGAAGTGAGTAATACCCACATATGTTTCATTCATCGGTGACGTTTGACTTTGATTATATCAAGATATAAGAACACAGCTTAGATATCACTGTTTTTGACAAATGGCTATGCATGATACAATAGTTGCATTAATGGCTATCAATGTGTTAAAATCGGGTTGCGAATTCCGGCCGCGGCGGTATTCCCCAGTTCACTAATTCGAACTTCATTTGTACCATGTCACGAATTCTATTGGGCGCACAGACGTTTTCTAAACATATTTATTCATTTTTCTATTCCCTCATTCCCTGTCGTCACGAATTTCATATTTTTCTATTTTATTTCTTATCAGAAAAAAAAATGAATCAAATAATTTCATCCTTCCTTCTCTAAAAAATCATTTAAAACAAATATGAACTTTCAATCTTCAATCAGTCATTTTTATTTCGTATAGTACTTGTTGTTCCCATTCATTCATTGCAATGGGATAGCAATCGTAAAGTAATTATATTTCCTAATCCTTTTATGATACTTGTACCAGCTCAAGCGTATAACTTGCCTATTACAATGTGACTGATGCAAGCATTTTATTGCATGACATCAATTGGGATTGGATCGTTCAATCGAAGCGAAGTAAATGCCAGCAATTGGTGCGATTACTCACCTTCTCAACATTAACGCCTGCGTAGTGTAGGCGGTAGTACACTGGACTTCCAATCTGGGTGAGATCCTAAGCTCAAGTGCACACGCGGGCGAAATTTTTTTAAATCTTCGTTAAATATCAGCATTTCTGAGCGGATGATGGTTTGTGCATGGACATGATGGCATTTTATGCAAATGCAAATGCTGTATTTGCAAAGATGAAAGAGATTAAACCGAAGGAACTGTTCCGAGTATGTTGAATTCGAATAAGTTCAGCAGTAACAGGACGTGTGGCATTGGATTTTTAAGAACAAAGGTTGGTAGGATCGAAGACGATTTTGGTCAGTCAGGTGGAAGCCAGAGCCTGGTGGTGACGAAAAGTCTTGCCAGGACATTACGAAGAAATGTGTCGATCTATAGCGCGTCTGCGAAACGGAAAAATTAATTTGGACTGCATAGAGGATCGCTGGAAATTATAACTTTTTCCTTCGTGGTGCAAATAGTCACATGGTGATTGTTTTTGGAGCATAAGTTTTTTGAACAAACCTATTCGCAAAAGGGCATTCAACTTGTGAGCGTTTCTTTCAAAGTGAACTAAAGGAAAGAAATGTGTGAAGAGACAGAAGAACTCACGTGTGATCGCGATAAGTCTCGCTGTGGAAATTGAAAGGAATGTTTATTAATCGAAATTTTTGTTCAAAGTCAGCGCAGAACTAAAACGCTACTCACTTGCATTTTGTGTATGGATTTTGCAATTGAAAAGTAATAATGAGCAACGGTTGTCTCAAAACGATATAGTAGTGAATCCACTTTGCCCTTACATTTCCATCTAAGTGGAACATTACAATATCTTGTTGTTAAATGAGAATGGAAAATGTGTTGAAATATGCAAAACCTAATCTGTAGGAAGATTACTTGCGCTGATACTTTAAATAAACAGTACAACTTGTGCGATCTCCCGTAAACTAGCAGTCGAACGTTCTAAATTGAAATTCTTTCTTCTGTCCTAGCCCACTTATGCCCGAGCGGTTCTTCTTCTTAGCAATACTACCCCTCTCGAGCCTTCGCTTCCTGAAACAGTGCCTCGATCCATTGACCGGGTGCTCCAATTTTGGGATCCCAGCAGGGATGAACTGTGATTCCTCGGTTTCCCCACTGGTCTCCGCCCTTCAGTTCTCCCAACGAATACCGTTCGACGAAGATAATTGATTGATATAATTGATTGGCTGGACTTGCATCAATACTTCTCAATTGGTCGTCATAGTATTTGCTTTTCTAAATCCTGATTGTCTTATTCTCTACTCTTTTGAGATTTTCAAAGTGTTCTCTGTTCGTCCAGGCTTTCATATCTATATATTTTTGTCCGCGTGATTCTTTTTGTCCAACGCATTCTGACACTCATCGTCGAACGAATCATTTCTTTTGTGTCAGGCTTGATGTCCGATCGTCTGTTCTGCCATGGAATTAATTGCCGCTTTAACTTCCACACATAGTTTGTTCCTTTTGGTCAGTGCTGTATCTGATAGGATGGGACCTAGCTGGTTGTCAAGGGTCTCCATGTAATTTTCTGCTACAGACGCCGCTTGGAGTCTTTCGATGTCAAATTTTTGTAGAGGGCTAGTCTTCGCCGAATACGCCTTTGACATACGGCATCGATAGGTCAGCTTGATCAAGTAATGATCTGAGTTACAATTGGCTCCTCAGTATGTACGGGAGTCAAGTATGCTCAAGGCCCAATGTTGTTATATCAGAACATAGTCAATTTGGTTTTGCGTGTTGTCATCCGGTGATACCCAGGTCGCTTTATGTATGCGTCGATGTGGGAAGCAAGTCGAACGTATGACTATATTTCTGCTACATGCAAAGTCAATCAGGCGCTGGCCATTGCCATTTGTTTCATCGTGGAGGCTGTATCCTCCAATTGTTCCGCGGTGAGATAGCTTATTGCCAACCTTAGCGTTGAAATCACCCAGAACTATTTTTGTATCGTTTGTAGGCAATAAGTACCCTGGTCTTCCTAAGTGATTGTAGAACGTTTCCCTCGTGTCTTCATCCTTTCTTTTGGTGGAGGCGTGTACATTAATCAGCCAAACGATTTCCTTTACGTAAAATCAAGGTGAACTCAAAAGTGTGGGCTCCAAAACTGGCCACAGAGATACAGCAAAGTCTAGGTAAATCATGCAGTACAGAAACTGTCCGTTGCGTGCTCCGAAACCACAAGTTCAATGGTTGAGCGGCTAGAAAAACCATTCATAAGCAGAAACATTAGATAAGTCGACTTGTCTTTGCTAAGGAGTACGCCAACAAAAACTTGGACTTTCGGAAAAGCGTCATATTCGCCGACGAGCCTAAATTTAATATCTTTACATATAAGTGTGGCGGAAATCTAATACTGAGCTGCAAAAAAAAATTCAAAAGATACAATGAAGCATGGAGGCGGAAACATAATGTTTTGGCCCTGTATGTCAGCAGCCGGGATAGGAAATTTGGAGGTTTTGAATAAAATTTGTTCCAGAGTGCTTCGAATATTGAAATATCCAACGCATTTTGTTTCTGCCAAGCCAACGACACCAAGTATAAGTCTGGAGTTGTGCAGTTTTGGCTGATTTGGAACTGCTCTCATATTCTGGCCTCGCTTACACAGAGCCCAGATTTGAATTTAATTGAAAATTTATGGGTGGTTTTGGAAATACAGTATTTTCAACAATGAACACTTAAAAAAGGCAATTTTGGAGGAGTAAACGCAAATTACCCCGGCAACTACCCAAACACTTGTGAATTCTATGCCAAAGAGACTTAAAGATGTACTAAATGCAAAGGGCTACCATGCAAAGTACTGAGTTTGATTACGTAACCAAGCTGTTGTAAGTGCAAGTAAATGGTTGAATTCGATACTGTCGAGCTACTCTGCTGTCTCCAGTTATCATTCGCCAGTTAGTTTCGATTAACGCCTTTATTTTGTCCTCATCAGTAGTGGTTGGGCGACCAGTATGTGGTGCATCTTTCCAGATCGAAAACGAGCAAACCAACGCTGACACTAGCGTTCAGTAAGGCAGTCCTCACCAGAAACTTCACACAATTTCTTTCGAGCATGCACTGCATTTTTGCCCTTTCGGAAGTAAATGCTCTCTTTGGTTGTCCATTTTCAAGTTCATTTTTAACTAACTTGTTGTTTGCTGATGATGCTCAGTTTTTGACTGGAGACAGTCTAAAGTCTAATATTCAAAATATTATATAATAATCCGCGTCGTGTAGTGGGTAGTTTCGTTGGCGTCAACGAGATTTAATTCGAGTGATTCTTCGGAAGGACTATAAGCCTGTGCAGTTATGATACGCGCTGGTTTGAAATCAGAACGTATCGCAGCTGGGTGGACGAACACACTGCCAAAGCGTGGTAATGATCATATCACCTTGTGAAGTGCCGATACATTCGATCATGACAATGAGATACTCTATCTATCTCTAAGGCCCAAAAGGGGCTGTAGTTCTACGAAAAAAAAATAATAATAATATAAGCCACTATTACGTGAAATATACAGTATATACAGTTCACGTCATCTATGAGAGAAAAAAAACGACATGAATTATCGAGCAACCCAATAGTTACCTGTATTTCGTTTACGCTGAATATAGGGTTTTCCATTAAGGGCATAACAAATTGATTTTGAGGCGTGCTGTGTGGCTTGTGGCACCGTCTTGTTGAAACCACATATCGTTAATGTCAAGTTCATCCAATTATTGCCACAAATAATCTTCCAACATAACACGATAGCGCTTTCCATTGACGGTAGCATGAAGGTCGTTTTCATCCATGAAAAAATACGGCTCAATCACAACTCCGGCATGAAAACTGCACCAAACAGTTATTTTTTGCGGATTTAACGGTGTCTCAAGAAGCAAATGCAAGTTTGTTGCTGATCAATCACAGATATTTTGCTTATTAACAAGCCATTGAGCCAGAAATAAGCTTCATCGCTGAAGATGACGCTGAAGTAATTTTTTAATAATTTCCAAACGTTGCTGGTTCGTAAACTTTACCATAGTGAAAATGTTGACTTTAACTAATCTTTTGACATTAACAGTTTATTAAAAAAGTGCTCTCACATAAAGATACGAAATTTTTATGTCCCTAATAGAAAACCCTATAACATATATGTTTATTATACAATTTCGAACCGTGGTGGTTACTAATGAAAATTTTATAACTCGTTGCCGACATGACTAGCATCGAAATGATTGTGATATTAAGGTGACACGCTAAGGCTTTCGATTGTGTCTAATGTTAGTTAGGTATCTGTCCAATATACCAAAATCTTGTAGTCGATATTATTAGAGCAAGGAACGTCAGTGCGCTTTCAATATTAATAGGATGACAAGTGAAAATGTACTCACCGCCATTTTTGCTCAAATCCTACCCTCAAAAATGATTTTCCAGCTGTCTAGTCCTAATTTCCGAAACCTGTTAGAGAAATAACTCCTCGACAGAAAAAGCGAAAGGCAGATTTAATTTAAAAAGGGTGCTTTTAGCCAATGAAATCGATCCTAGAGGCGTCATTATACCAAGAACTGAATAGTAGGCAATCGCATGATTTTCCTCCATTTAGCTAACAAACGACCGAGTAGGGTGAAATCTCATTAAATTAGTCAGTTTGAACTATTTTGGTATGTGGAGTGGCACTCAACTCGTTGGACGGTATATTTCACTTACATTAAAGTATTAGCCTCAACATAGTATGATTACAGGCACTCGTTCATGAATTCCAATTAAAATTCATAAATAATCTTGCGATGAGTACTATATGGGTAATAGTACTTTAAAGCAAATTGAGAAAGCAGGAATAGCATATGCGTGTACTTTGTTCATTGAATGGATAAACTGGGGGAAAAAGGATACATACTTACCCGTTATCTTAGGGCAGCCGTCGTTTTGTGTTCGAATTTCTAATACCATTGCTTGAACAAATCCTTTAAGATATTCGTGATATATATCCTTTCTGATTTTTAGTGAGCATCCTAACGAAACCGTACTGTCTGGTTTCATAGAAAGGGCAGTAATACCCACGTATTTTTTTCGTTGTTAGATCAGGAAATTCAAAAATGGCTTTAACCACGTCAAATATTATTCGCTACTTTTGAATCGTGCATAGAACAAAAATCGGATAAATACTTACTGGAGAATTAAGAGAGACATTTAAAATTAAGAACGTATACTATCACAACAACAAAGTAGAGTGAATTTCGACTCCTCTGGCATTTTATTGCCCTACTACACGTGTAAAGACTTAACTCTGTGATTTTTTCAAGATTTTTCGGAGCAAATTAGTCTAATCGCGATGTAGAGCATAGTTCATACGGGGTTTTCTCTTATTCTGTGCAGTCCGACATCAATATCCAGGCTTCAACACTTGACACCAAAAGATCTTATCAAGACCGTTAGTTATTCCATTCAATAGTTTTGAAATTCAAGAGGAATTTTCTTTATAAAGAAAATACCCAATTAACATCGGTACCTGTCTGCCTGTTCGTTTGTGCATCACAGCTAGTTTTTAACCGATTTCCAAAGGAAAGAAGGTTATCAATTCATCACGCATTTATTTTTTGCTTTTTTTTATTTTTATGTACATATATTCACGCGTAACTTTTGAACGGAGATAGATAGAAGAGTCCTGCTTTTGGCAAATGATACGCCTTTCTTCCTGTTAGGTCCCGTTTAAAGGATAAGAAATTCAAGTAACGGTAAAGGACTTTTACCGTTAAAATTAAAAAATTTCCGACTTTCACCCCGATTTTTCAGCATAACTGATCAACGCGTGTATTTATCTAAAATGTGTCGGGACAGAATTATTATCCTTCCAAGGACTCTGTAGATATTAAAAGTTCAATATGATACATTGATGTCGAGAAATTGAATTCAAATGATATTTCGTACGAAAAGCGCCAATTAGTTTGCACTCTTCAAGGATTTGATGGAGATACTGAGTCCTTTGGTGACGGATGATAAAAATGATCAGTATTCTTTATTTTCTGCATAAACGGTACATTAAAGTCAATCATTTCTACCGAAAATAACCAATAAATTACTTCTAAATGCGGCATAAATACAATTCAACAATAGTTAGAGGGAACATTTCAGGATGTTTTTCTCTTCCGCATTCATTCTTTGCTTATCGATGAGCTTAGTAAAGGATCCTTCTTACGTCCTTAGACGTAAACGTTACACATAGGATTTATAAAATCCTCCAAAGAAATAATAAGGATTGAGTAATGGCAAATTATAGAGTTGATTCGTTACTTCCCAGTTAATATTATAAATTATAACATTAGCCCAGAAATCTAAAATTAGTGATTTCCATACTAAAGAACGGCAAGAATCGCAACCTAATAAGAGATACTTTTCCTTCTATAACTGATTATAAATTTACAGATGAAGATGAAAATGCATAGCCGAGTTTTCATTGAAGTATAGGGTATAATTTTCTTGAAACTTTCATGAAAATTAGGTGCCGTAGTTGACTGAAAACGAAGCCTATGGGTATCGAATAAACGTGAACGAGTGATACGGTTAAGATGGATATTATTAAATAAATTTTTATAGATGTATACGAGTACATATGTATATATATTGAATATATATATATATATATATATATATATATATATATATATATATATATATATATACATATGTGTAGACGCATATTTAGATGTATATAATATATATATATATATATATATATATATATATATATATATATATATATATATATACATATGTGTAGACGCATATTTAGATGTATATAATATATATATATATATATATATATATATATATATATATATATATATATATATATATATATATATATATATATGCATATCTATATATGCATATATATATATATATATATATATATATATATATATATATATATATGTATATATATATATGTATATATATATATATATATATATATATATATATATATATATATATATATATATATATTTATATATATATATATATATATATATATATATTATATATATATATATATATATATATATATATATATATATATATATATATATATATTTGTGTGTGTGTAGATGTATATATATGCATCTGTATATATTATATGCTCATAGTCATAGCATGGCATTGAATAAGCATACTCGTACTTGAATGAGCACACCCACGAAACTGTGTGAAGCTAAAATGCGTTCACAGCCTTGCTAATTCTACGTCTGTGTCCCAGTCAGTACTTTTTAACTCCAAATATATAGTCATTTCAACGTTGACTATCCTCTTTTGCTGTTCCAATCCCGGCACAATTTGCTTACTCGAGGTAGATGATATCACTTTTTGTGGCCGAACAGTTTCAACTGAATGGAACTGCTGGAATTAAATGGAATATACTAGTCCGCATAGTGTAGTGGCTAGAGTACTCGCTGCTTAAGCCGAAAGTCCTTAGGTTGAATCCCGTGGGCGACAATGAGATTTGTTCGAATGATTCTTCGATCGGACTATAAGCCTGCTCAGTTATATGTTCTGGTTTAAAATCAAAACTTATCGTAGGTGGGTGAACGAACATACGGCCAAAACCTTCTCGAGTGCCGATAAATTTGATCAAGATAATGAGATACTCTGACTAACTTTAAGCGAAGGCCCGAAAGGGGCTGTAGTGCTAAAGCAGAAAAATACTAGAACATAATGCGAGAAGCTCGGAATAAATAGCTCACGCATACTTTTTTTCTACCAAAATGTGGTAAAATAGAAGGATGGAATCGAAAATTAATCAAATGCAGATGCGAGATACCTTCAGATATAATGGTGTTGTGCCTTCTCTCAATTTCCAGATGGATAATTCCTAGTCCTAGGTGGAAACTTCAATTTTCACAGGACTGAGCCCGTTAAACTTCCTAGTATGAAGTCTGAAGGCATAAAATATTTACTAAAGTTCGCTACCGAGAGACAAATCAACGTTTTACGCCTATTAAACGATAATCGAAGTATAATGAACTTCAATTGCGTTTAGTCTGAACGGCAGCGGGTGATTGGGAGAACAAAGGGTTGCGGGATCAGTCGCGTGGTAGCTAGAGTCTGGTGGTGACTAGAGTCTTGAGACCACCGCGAAAAGATTGGGAATTATGAAGGCTGGTGGTGATGGCGAAAGAAACCAGTCGAACTGAAAAAAGATAATACGCCAGTGGATCTATTTTCTTGGTGGCTCCAATTTTTTTCGTGGCTCCAAAAGTTTAAAGTGTTTATGATTTACAAGTCATACTAAAATAACATAGTGGAAATTTGACGTTACGAGTAAAATCAGAGTTGATATCGTGGGAAGAAAAGGTCTAGGTTAGAAGAATTACATAAGTTCCATCCAATGTGAATTAAGTTCCAGAATATGGATAATATGATCGTTGTGCCAAGATATACTCATATAAACGATAAAAGCGTTCAAGTGGATTATAACAGTATAATCAAAACAAAATATAATGAATATAGGAAACTAACATTGAGTACAATGGTGTCTATAGCGTGACAATGAGAAACAATCAGAAAAAAGGAAGAATTCAGAAATGATTGAAAAAGCAAAGTGCTAGAGCTTGAATTTATTGTTAATTAGAGCAGAGGTGAATGTTGATCAGCAGAGAAATTGCAATAGATGGGAATTCCCGTGTTGCAAAATGAGCTGGCAGGTGTTAGCCTTGTTGATAAAAGTGGCCGTTTCATTGTTTTTCTATTTTTTAAATTTTTTTAAAACAATAAACTCTAAAATTAAATCTCAAAGATACGCCCCTTTTTTGTCCTTTGCCGGGCACTCAGAGATCACCATAAAAAGGAGTAAGTAATATAAATAACTGTTGAGTTTGTTAATTTTTTTCCTTTTATGTTATTAGGCTAGTTTTTTTTAACTAAAATCATATTTAGTTTTTACATGGTAATTTTTGAGGAGCTGCTTTGATTTTTATCTCCTTCATTTTTACTAGAAGAATGTGGCGCTTATTGTGATAATTTTTTTAATTAAATATAACGGCCATGGTTTGTTAACCACTGAACAGTTTTGCCCGAGCTGCGCTCGGCCGTGACAATTTTTCATACACTGACGATCCCGAGTCTCGTTCGGACAAGTTTTGTTTTAACTTGTGTACATTGATTTGCATGGTTATTTAACGTCGCTTATTTCAAAAAAGTATACCAGTATAATAGATAGCGGTATGTAGTTGTTAGGGTGTTTAGTAATTTACAGATCGCCGTTGCGATTCGTATGTGTTGTCTAGCATTTATTCGTATTATAGCTTATTATAATTTGATTACCTTTTATGCAATTTTTGTTTACATTTACAAAATGGTGATTCGGCAGTATCAACATTTAGGGCTTTACGAGCCGATTACGGTCGATATCGACCTACACAGCAAACAATTTCAAAAACAGTGGGATAATTTGAAGAGACTGGATCGGTTATTGATATTTCAAGGCCTGTGCACCATCGCAACATTCGTTCTGCTGAAAATATCGCTGTCGTAACTCAAAGTGTAGAGGAAGACCCGAATTTGTCGATTCCTCGACGTGATCAACATTTGGGCTTTTCTTACGGCTCATTGTGGCAGATTTTGCATTTGGATTTGCATCTCGATCCGTACAAAATCCAACTCACTCAAGAACTTAAGCCTCAAGACCATACACAAGGCAGAATCTATGCGAATTGGGTGATAGAACAACAAGCCATTAATAACATTTTTTCGAACAAAATTTTCTTTAGTGATGAGGCTCATTTTTCGCTCAGTGGTTTCGTAAATAAACAGGATTGCCGCATATGGGGCTCTCAAAATCCTCAGGTGATCGCAGAAAGGCCTTTGCATCCGGAAAAAGTGACCGTTTGGTGTGCATTATGGTCTGGTGGTGTTATTGGCCCGTATTTTTTGAAAACGATCAAGGAAGAGCCATTACAGTAAATTCTGACCGCTATGGACGGATGTAAACCGATTATTTTTGGAGAGAAATTGACGATTATGATCTGGAGAACATGTGGTTCCAACACGACGGAGCCACAAGCCACACAACACAGGCTAATCGAGCACTTTTGCAAGAGAAATTTCCAGGACGCGTAATTTCGAGATTGAGTGATGTCAATTGGCCCGCAAGATCCTGCGACCTAACACCTTTGGATTTATTTTTATGAGGCTTTGCGAAAGATCGTGTTTACGCGAACAATCCTCAAAATCTTGAGCAATTGAAAACCAATATTCGTGAATTTATGGCCGAGATATTGCCGGAAATGTGCCGAAAAGTCATTGAAAATTACCTCAAAAGGATTGAGGCCTGTAAGAGGTCCCGTGGAGGACATTTGAATGATGTTGTGTTTCACGTATAATAGCAAGGTTCGTTTTTATGTGTTTTCTTTAGCTTTACTTTCTCAAGCGTAAAACGGATATCCCTATTATATATATATATATATATATATATATATATATATATATATATATATATATATACGAGTATATATGCATATATCCGGGATATGTAACGGCGTGGGTTGTGATTTTGCTTCGATTTGCGTCAAATTTTCAGGAAAAGTGAATTTAGTAAATATCCCGACTAGGTTCGTTAACCAGTCACGGCGGCCACGGCGAAAAATCTTGACTTCTGTTCTGACCATACTTCAAATTTAGTGATGATGTTCATCAAAGTGTGTCATGAATCTCACAATAAAAAATTCCAAAGTCTGAAAAATGGCCGCAGCTCAAAAGTCAATAAATGAGCAAGAATTGTTTTGCTAGTTGTAAAAAGTCTTCAACCGATGTTGATTGGCAGTGTAGTAGAAGCTACAAGTATCTAGGGTACAAGAAAAAAATTCAATATCAGGGCTCAAATTTCAAAATGGCGGAGAGTCAAAGTTCGAAATTTCAAAACGTTTTAAACGCCACAATTTTTATCCGATTTTTTAAAACTTGATATTGAGGTTGATCAGATTGATAGTGATCAGATTTAATAATTCTATTATTAGTGTGATCATGAGCGAATTTCAAAATGGCAGTGATTTCAATATGCGATTTTTCAGATTTTCGTAGGCCACTAGAGGTCAAGTTTCTCATCGAATTTTGATGAAACTTGGAACCATAGGTTGCTAGAGCAATTTTTTCATCTTATAAAAACAAAATTTATCATATGAGTACCTTCAAATTTAAATTCAAGTAGTTCAAGGAAGAGGTTGTTAGTAGTATGGCAACGAAATGGCGGCTAGTTAAAATAGAGTAACAATGGATTTTCGTTTAATGCGATTATGTATTTGTTATTCATTATTAGTGTCTGACTTCCGTAAGTTGAGTACAAAACCCTTCTGACATGAGCGTAGTTCTATCTACCCAACTTGTTTTCAGTTGAACTCATTTTTAAGCATACTCAACTAACATTCACTAATATCACTTGCTTAATTGCATTCATTTTTGGCCAACATATACATAAGACTTTTCGGCCTTCTACAAATCTAGAGGGCTCTGAAACTTAATTTACAGATCATTATCTCGCCTTCTTTCGTTAAAAATATGCTTTTAAGAGCTTCCAAACCGCCTATACCCTTAGAAAACTTCGCTGTTCTTCAGCATGTTACCTAAAATTACACTTTGCAAATTACACTCAAAGAAAAATTATATCCGAGACAGCTATCAAAAGTCGGGGATATAATAAAAGGTTTTCCATTAAGGACATATCAATTTTATCTTAAATATTTGAGATATTGAGTTCAAATTTATTGTGGGTATAGTGCAAGCATTACATTTTATGAATGAAATTTGATTTCGGTCATATGGCCACCACGACTACATCGGTCGATTCTTTGGACCCAATTTTCCACCACTCTGGCACACATTTCGACTGGAACGTTGGCAATTTCAGGTCGAATGCTGTCTTTGAGCTCGTTTAAAGTTGCTGGCTTGTTGGCATATACCAGTGACTTAATATAGCCCCATAAAAAGAAATCCAATGGCGTTAGTTCGCATGAACGACGCGGCCATGCGACCGGACCATTTCTCGAGATAACACGTTCACCAAATTTGCCTTTCAATGAATCGATTGTGAGGCGTGCTGTGTAGCTAATGTGGTCTTGTCGAAACCACATACCGTTGATGTCAAGTTCATCCAATTCTTGCCACAAATAATCTTCCAACATAACACGATAGCGCTCTCAATTGATGGTAACATGACGGTCATTTTAATCCACGAAAAAACACGGTCTTATCACAACTCCGGCATGAAACCGCACCAAACAGTAATTTTTCAGATGCAACGGTGTTTCGAGAAGCACATGAGGGTTTGTTGCTGGTTGGACCACCCTTTATAGCTGGAAGAGAGACAACTGTATCTCTATGAGAAATAATATAGCTCTTGTAGTTACTTGTATATTAAATGAACAGTGCATAAGTGCCTAAATTTTCATATGAGTAGAATTACTACTGTAGCTATATTATATCTAAGACATCTATATGATCGCTGCATCAGATATAACCCATCAACATTTATCTGTGAAGGATATACTATGTCTTCTTCTTCTTCCTAGCGCTACAGCCCCTTTCGGGCCTTCGCTTCCTGCAAACAGCGCCTCCAACTGTCTCGGTCCATTGACCGCGTCTTCCAATTCCGAAATCCGAGCAGCGATAAACTGTCTTCGTCGACCGAGTCAGACCAGCGTTTCCTCGGTTTCCCCACTAGCCGCCGGTCTTCAGTTCTCCCAACGAATACCTTCTTGGATATCCGTTGTTCTTCCATACGGTTCATGTGTCCAGCCTATTGCAGCTTCCGCAGTCTTACAATCCTTGAGACCTCCGGTTCGTCAAAAATTTCATACAGCTCATGGTTGTATCGAATTCGCCATTGGTCCCCGTCTAGCTTCGCTCCGATTATTCGCCTCAGGACTCGTCGCTCAAATGCGTTCAATATATTTGCGGATGCTTGGGTTAGGGTCCATGTTTCACACCCATAGCATAACACAGGTCTTATCGCAGATTTGTATACTTGGAGCTTTATTTTCCTGTGTATGCAGCTGGTCTTCAAGATCGTCAATACTGAATAGAATATTTTATTTGCGAGCTGTATTCTTCAGCGTGTTTCGCCTCTTTCATTGCCCGTTTTCGTTATTTCGGCGCCTAAATACACAAATTCGCTAACATTCTCGATACTGTATTCGCCAAGTGTGATATTTTATGTATTTGAGGTATTTTTCCTCGACTGCGTCATGAACTTTGATTTATTTTCGTTGATTTGTAGTCCTACTAGTTTTGCTTCGCTTTCGAGTTTCAGGAAAAGTTCTTTGGCAGTTGTTAATGACCGTGACAAAATGTTGATGTCGTCCGCATAGGCCGCTACTTGGCTCGACTTGTATAGTAATGTACCTCGCGTTTCGACAGGTAGCTTCCGTATGATGTACTCTAGAGCCAAATTGAATAACAATGGGGCCAGCCCATCTGCCTGCTTTAGTCCGGCATTTGTGTCAAAGGCATCGATGAGTTGGTTATTGATGCGGACTTGGGAGGTTGTCGACGTCATTGTCATTTTGGTAAGACGGACTAATTTGGCTGGGATACCAGAGGAAAGCATTGTTTGGTACAGTACGTAACGATCAATACTGTCGTATGCTTGCTTCAAGTCAACGAAAATTTGGTGTACGTCTATGTTGAACTCCCAGCATTTTTCAAGTACCTGCTTGACTGTGAACAATTGGTCTGTTGTTGATCTACCTGCCCTAAAACCACCATGATACTCCCTAGTAATACTGTTAGCGATCCGATTTTATTTTCTAAAATTTTAGAAAATATTTTGTACCCCGTACAAAGTAGTGATATGGCTCTATAATTTTCGCACTGTAGCTTGTCACCCTTTTTGTGGAATGGGAATATAATTGATTAGCTCCACTCTTTCGGCATGTGTTCTTGTTGCCAAAAGTTCTGGATGACTTTGTGAATAGCTTGATGCACACTACTGCCACCATATTTGATGAGCTCCACTAGAATCTCATCAATGGCTGGCGCTTTATTATTCTTTTGGGCTTTGATGATGGAATAAACATCATCCAGAGTTGGTGGGGCCAATGGAAGCTCTACGCAGACAGATGTTCTGGAGCTGTGCCGAGGAGGTCTTCTACGAGCAAATATATCTACAGCAGATATAATTATATCGGGTGCAGGTATAATTCCATCAAATTTCTTTTCAGTGTATAATGAGTTCAATTTTACTGATTTTTTTATCTTCAAAGGTTTTTATTTAAATCCTTTATATTTTTCCTTTAATGCCTCCAAAAAATTTCTTCAGACATGTTCAACTACGACATATTTTAAATTCTCGTGTATCCAAGCGTTGTTCATTAAATCTGACTATTCACAGATAAAATTAGTACTTTTGTAGAAATATTTGCATCCCACTGTTGGCTTCTATTTCTCCGTCACCAGTGCAAGTTAATAAAACAATTAGTTTATTCACTAGAAAAAATAGTGCTTTTGGAGTTTTATTGATTATACTTCTGGTTACAAAGCACAACAGAGAGATTTTTACCTATCTATAATTTAATTTATAACGACATTTTGCTGATGCTGCGTCTACCTGGGCGGATTGTAATTGATGATCGATGCAATGTTGGCTTATGTTAACCTAGCGCGTGTTGATGTTCACGTTTTGGGGAACGTGGTGTTAACTTGCATTAGTAATATAAAACAAATAAAAGTAACAGAAGAGTGCCCCTGTCAGAAGGTCATTGTAAAATTACTAGAAAATTAAACTTCTGAATATCAAAACTTGACTGATACTTAAATTCCATGAATTAAGCTCGGAAAATTAACATACGGTTATTATGTATTTTGATTTGCCACCAATTCGCTTTCAGGGTGCTGACCTCAATGTTAGAGTTGTCATGATGTCAATATTACAAATTATTTCTAACATTTTGATCAAAATCCTTACACATCTTTAGAGTTCGGTTCTTTTCCGAACATGTATTTACATAGTATCACGTGTAATTGTTGCTGCAATTGATAAATTTTCAATTGTCTATGACTTAACTTTTCATTGCTCGATTAGTATGAAATTTTCAGAAAACATGCGTTTTACATCAGAAAATATACATAAAAATTTAAGGGTCACCTTTCGATTTTATAGATGAAAACGTAAGATTCGTAAAATGTACTATTGCTACCAAATTTGATAGAGCTTTGACTTCTGAGGTATTTGTTGATCTTGTTCTCGTAAAGACCTATTATCATGGTTCTTTCCAGATTTTTGTGTCCAAATATGTCCAATCGCGACGGGCGATACAAATGTTTCGTACATTTCCCCTCCCCCTGCATTACCTGAAGTGAGAAGTGTCAGGATGAGACATGTTTTGAAAAGCTCTCATCAAGACCTTTCATTTCCCATATCGAATACATTTGGTAAAAAATTGTTTAGGGTCACCCCCCCTATATTGGGAGATACCCATAAAACCTTATAAAAATTATTTTATACTGCAACTTTCAAGAGGGCACCACTTTTGACCTACTCTAGCTTATGTGGTCTCCGAGAAAACATACTGTGACGCACGGGCGGGCTGGCGCACAAACAGGTCGCGAGTTTAGTAGGATATTGTAAAAAAAATATTTTACAATATCCTGAAAGAAACAACAATTGTAGTCAGTGTTGCACTAGCGCAGCAAGTGGCGCCCGAAAATTGCGTAAGAGTATCAAGGGAAAGCCTGCTGGTTGCAAATGGCATACTCAATATGCAGTGAATTATGGTTTTTGCTTCACATCTTCTTACCTCAATATCTATCAGGTTTTCTCTTCATGCGTTCTATTGTTCGCTAATTCGAAATGCATGTGAAGGTACGCTCATGGTGTTCAATTTGTCGTTTCAATCCATAAATTGCCATCTACCCATAGGAATGACCGGAAACATGTCGCCGAGCATGAAATTTCAATCTTTGGATTTTCATGTGTATGGACTACCTGTCTATGAGCATTGATGTATCTCAAGGTAAAGTCTTACAATTTTTTGAAATCCTGTACGCTATGAGTTTAACAATTTGATGCGATCTTAATATGTTGTCCTTTAAGCCGTTTCTTCAACGAAGTATCTCGCATTATTATGTGTTCAGTCACCTCGCGAAGGAAGAAGAAATACAAATTCACATTTAAAATAAATGATTAATTGTTATTTTAATTGACACAAGCTCTTTGAAACTCCCTTGTAAGCATTATATTCAAGTATGACCCAAAGTGTTTTTCTCACTGCACTATTTCCTCGATGAAAGCGGCATTCATGCCAGAGTCTCAATCATCACTTTAGATACGCGTGGACGATATATGGTATTTTGCTGGCATGTTTATATAACAACTAGACTGGACCTTTATTAGGTAGAAGGCAATTTTCAAACTAAATTAAAGGAAACAAATAAAGATTTGACAATTTATGAATTTATTAACGGTTAGCAATTAATAAACACACCGTATCGTCCTCAGAACCTATCATGAATGATATGTTTTATTTGGTATAGTTAGTTCGAAAATCGCATTCGTAAATTCAATTAAATATGATTTGCAACCTTTTGTTTAGCAAGAAAACATATCTACATATTTGTCTATGATTTCGTTTGCAGAGTGTTCAGAGTGGTGCAACGAATCTTATATTGAATATGAAATGGTTGAGTTGACTGCAATAAAGTTTCAAAGCTTATTAATGATATTATTTATAATTTATTTACGATTTCTCTAATAATTCTACCTAAGTATAGTAGTCTGCCTGGTGTAGTGGTTAGAATGCCCACCCTGTAAGCCGAAGGTCACTGGTTCAATCCCGTTGGAGACAAAGAGATTTGTTTCGAGTAATTCTTCAGTTATGATGCGTACGTATCACATTTACATGTATGGACCCAGGGCCAAAGCGTGGTACTGACCATACCACCTTCTCGAGTGCTGATATATACGATCAAGATAATGAGATACTCTAGCTAGTGCGAAAATAAACGAATTATCTAAACATGAATCTTAAACCCTTCAAGCCCTACCGCCGTCCAGGAAACTTTTTTAGGGCTTTGTAAAATAATTTTACAAAACCCTACTAACATCGCGACCTGTCTGTCTGTCTGTTCGGCCGTCCGTGTGCCACAGCTTTTTTCTTCGCAAACTATATAAGCTAGAAGCATTAAATTTTGTATGTAGGTATAAGGTGGTGCCCTTTTCAAAGTTCAACCAAAAAAACAATTTATAAGGTATTTAAGGGCGGTTTCCCCATACAGTGGAGTGGCCCCTGAAACACAATTTCATTCAAGACATGATATGACATATAACCATTCGCTTCCTAGAATTACAACAACGATACGTTTTGATATTTTGTAATATGCCTGTGATTCTACATTTTCTATGGATTTCAATGAAAATTGCTGGAAAATGCTTAGTAAGAAAATGATGCATTGCTGAGAAAACAGCAAAATTAACTAAGCCAAAAAAAATGCTGGATGTTTTGATGGATTGGTAAGTCACGGTCCCCTGAGTGCCCGTTTTGCCCAGGAGAGGAAGACGATGCTTGTCACACATTTTTTGCGTGCAAAAAGTGAGACAAGCTGCGACGAGACCTCTAAAGGAAGACTCACGCCGGATAGTATAGTCACGGTGATGTTTGGATCGGTTAACGAATGGAACCACGTGGCACATTATGCTCGGGTTGTCCTAAAAGATAAAAGGACTTACAGCAGCCGGGGACGTCGGGGCAGGGGATCGTGTGTCTGGTAATTCCTCTAACCTCGCGATAGAGGAGGAATTGCACAACCTGAAGGCGCCTCAATTGCTTGCGAGGATGGGAGTCCCACACTCTGTACGCAAATGTCATTCACCTCCCAACCACAAAAAAAATTATTTTACGCTACCCTTCTGGCAGGAGAATTCTCCTACTTTTACTTTTTTAATTGTATTTATAAGTAACGAATCCTTTTTACGTAAACGACCTAGTTTTGTGGACCTTGGGCAACGTTTTCATCAATATCAATTTTTTAATATAGGTATTCTTTAAAGTTATAAATAGACAAAAGTGTTATATATATATATATATATATATATATATATATATATATATATATATATATATATATATATATATATACATATATATATATATAAATATATATATATACATATAAATATATATATATATATATATACATATTATAAATAGACAAAAGTGTCTATATATATATATATATATATATATATATATATATATATATATATATATATATATATATATATTTACATATATATAAGAGTATATATATGTATATATACATATATATTTATATATACGAGTATATATATATATATATATATATATATATATATATATATATCTATATATATATATATATATATATATATATATATACAGATGCATATATATGTATATATATATATATATATATATATACATATCTTTCTTCCTCTTCATCGTAGCACTACAACCCCTCTCGAGCCTTCGCTTCCTGCAACGAGCGCTTCCAACTGTCTCGCTCCATTGACCGCTTCCTCCAATTTCAAATTCCGAGCAGCGATGAATTGTCTTCGCCAAACGAGTCAGAGCAGCGTTTCCTCGGTTTCTCCACTGATCTCCGACCTTCAGGTCTCCCAACGAATACTTTTTTGGGTACCTGTTGTTCGTGCATACGATTCACGTGGCCAGCCAATTGCAGCTTCCGCTGTCTTACAACCATTGAGGTAGCCAGCTAGTCAAAAATATCATACAGTCTATAGTTGTATCGAATTCGCCATTGGCGAATTGACTTCGCTCCAATTATCCGCCTCAGGTCCCGTCTTTCGTAGGCGTCCAATATGTTTGCGGGTGCTTGGGTTAAGGTCCATTTTTCACACCCACAGCATAGACCCCGTCTTATCGCAGATTTGTATACTGGGAGCTTTGTTTTCCTGTGTATGCAGCTTATCTTCAAAGTCGTCAAATTTGAAAAAAATATTTTTCTGCCAGCTGTATTCTTGGATGTATTTCATTCCTTTCATTACCGGTTCTTGTTATTTTAGCGTCTAGATACATTAATTCGCCCATATTTTCGATATTGTTTTCGCCAAATGTGATGTTTTGTGTATTTGAGGTATTTTGTAGCCCTACTAAGTTCGTTTTGCTTCGCTGTCAAGTTTCAGGAAGTTCTTTGTTGGTTGTCAACGACCGTGACAATATATTGATGTCGTCCGCATACGCTACCATTTGGGTTTGACTTGCATAGTAATGCATCTATTGTATGTTGATACCTGTTGAGGTAGTTTTCTTATGACGTATTCCAGAGTCAAATTGAATAGCAATAGCGCCAACTTATTTCCCTGCTTTAGTCCAATATTTGTGTCAAAAATAACGGTGAGTTGGTTATTGATGCGGACTTGGGACATATATATATATATATATATATATATATATATATATATAAATATATATATATATATATATATATATATATATATATATATATAAAAACATATATATCGTTGGGAGCAACGTGATTTAGTTCAGGGGATTTTTCGGACAGATTACGAGTGTTCACTCTGTGGTGATATGTACTGATTTAATCAGATCATATCATAGCTGAGCAAGCACACGGGAGCATGGTACTGACCAAACCAACTTCCGGAAATCAATACGGTCATGAAAATGAGATAGTCTAATTATCTCTAAGCGAAGGCCCGAGAGGGGCTGTAGTGCTACAAAGAAGAAGATATATATATATATATATATATATATATATATATATATATATATATATATATATATATATATATATATAATATATATACACATATATATATATATATATATATATATATATATATATATATATATAAACTGCTTGACTATAAAATTTTAATTTAATGTTACCTATACGTTTTGATTTGCATCTCACCGCCAATAATGCTTTTAGCATTTATATGGGGATATAAGCCTTAAGAAGACCAGCATTTCTGTGAACTTTCCACAAAGTTCCCTGTAGTTCCTGAAAAAGCATGCTGTGATGCATTCAAAAGGTACTTGAACCGGCATACCGATCCCGATTTAAATACTCCAACCGCCGGGCACGCCCTAACCGAAACAATTGGTGTCACCTTCCAAGTAAGAGTTTTCGACCGACAACGGTGATTGGTACAATATACCGAAATAATTATACAAGGATTGTTATAGGAGGTGGACAATTAAGTAATGAGACTGATTTTATTGCTGTGCTTGTGATAAACCTGCGACCTTGAAATTTCCTTCCCCTCCCCCGGCATCTTTCTCCTCTCTATTGATATACATATTTACCATCGCTCTAGCTTCTTTAGTTCGCCTGCTGCGTCGTGTTGGGTAGACGTGTGTTGGTTGTGCTCGTCACGAAAATGGAGAAACGAAATCAAGAGCAACGCATCGCGATAAAATTTTGCGCAAGATTGGGCGAAATAGCTTTGGAAACGTCCGCTAAAATTATAAAAGTGCATGGTGATAGTGCTCTTAGTCGTGCCCACGTGTTTCGATGGCATAAAGAGTTTAAGGAGGGACGTGAAAGCGTGGAAGACGAGGCACGGAGCGGGGACCAGTCGAGGTGCGTACTCACGCGAATGCGCAGCGTGTGCGCGCCCTAATCTGTGAAGATCAACGTTTAGCAGTTCGATTGTTGCCAAGTACTCGAAAGATTGCGAAAACGAGTCAACAGGGTGCGCCCAGACATCGCTCGTAACTGGCTCCATCATCACGACAACGCGCCGTGCCACACCGCCCTCAGCGTGTCCCAATATTTGGGCTCTAAAGGGATCGCCGTGTTGCAACAGCCGCCTTATTCGACCGATATGTCACCCTGTGACTTTTTTTTGTTCCTAGAACAAAATCGGTGGTCAAAGGAACCCATTTTGAGTCGGATCCGGACATCCAGGCGGCCGTGATAAGGGTACTCGCGGACACCCCAGTCGAAGCGTTTCAGAAATGTTATGAAGCATAGAAAACGCGCTGGAATCGTTGTATAGCTGCCCAAGGGGATGGCAGAGTTATAGAATAATTTTTAAATATACGGTTTTCATGGAATCAGTCTCATTACTTAAGTGTCACACCTCGCATAAACAGTAATTTTTTTGACGCAATGATTTTGACAAATGTATACAAATATTTCATTTACGAAGCCAGTTTGTGATTCCAGACTCTGCTAGTTGAAAGTTGACAGTCCATAACACTTGAATCGGTTAGAATGCTATTTCATGTTCTCGATTCTCCAAGTGTTCATAAAGCAAATTATTTTACAAAACAATTATTTTACAAAAGCGCAACGTTACTGTTGTATTCATAATGAACATATTAATTATTTGAATATCGTTACTTTTAAATTGCTCACTTTTATATTCTATTACAAATTTTTATTACATCTGATAGTTGGCAGTACTTGAAAAGCTTAGCTGTCATTCATGCATATGTGATTCAGTGTACATCCTCTTGTGAACATCCGCGTGTCATAGCTCGCACATAACCATGTGACTTCTAGTTCAATAAATAATAAGTTAATAATTTGAATTTAAATAAAGTGTTTTAGTATTTACGCCCTCACGATATAACAGTTACAAAAGAAGTTAAATAGTCTTCTACTGTACTTGGGATATGAACTTTGGGTCCGCACAAGAAAACGGCAAACGCATTGAACTCTTCTCAGAAACAAGTCTTCAGGCAAATTTGTGAAGTGAAACGGGAAAGTTATTGATGGCGAATTAATTAAGTAATTGAATGAAAATGTATTATTTTAATTTATTCTTCTTCTCCGTGGCGATACAGCCCCTCTCGGGTCTTCGCTTCCTGCAACAATTGCCTCTAACTCCGAGGCCGTATTGCAGGTTTTGAAACAATGTAGGATTTTACAGAGACGGGGAGTTAGCCCATCTCCCAGCCTCCATATTTTAATTTCTACATCATTCATTGCGTCGTATTTAAACTGGCACCTATAAAAAAGAAAATTATCTGTTTTGTAGGTATATTGTTCGTCGTTTTATGTACATATATTCAGGCATAACTTTTTAACGAGGATAGATAAAAGGATACTATTTTGATGAGCTTGTTTTTTATTGGCTTCCATCAGAAGTAAATGTAAATCAAGTAAACTTAAAGAACTAGTTCCGCTAGGTAAAGTCCATTTTTCCGCCTTTGGTACCGATTTCTCTTCACCAAGAATCGATTTAACTTTTATACAAAACCAATACTGTTTCCATTTCCCCACCTAAAATTTAAACATTTAGAAATTAAGTTTTTTTGTGTGGCATGAATCGATGACTTGAATTATTCATTCAATATAGTATGTACTTTTATAAGAAATCGGTCAAATTTTTCGGAAAGATGCAGAGTTTCTTTCATAAGCACATAACAGAAGCCATTTTGTTTCTGCTTAAATAATTTTTCTGAATGCTCGTCCAATTGAACATATTCAAACTTAACACTATTCCTCAAATTTTCATGAAAATCCGAAGAAAATAAGAGTGCCTAGGTCGATTTGAAATATGCATCAACCATCAACACGTGTTATTGTTGTAATTCTATGCAATTAAAATGGCTATAACTCCCTTAATTTTAATCTGATTTCCATGAAATATTGTAAGCATAAGTATCTTATTTCAAGGTCTATGGATCCATTTTCATTTTATAGGAGAAAACGTAAAATTGACAAAGCATACTATTATCAACAAAGTTGAGTGAATATTGATTTCTAAGGTATTTGTTGCCCTTGTACCTATAAAAATCTGCAAACGCGATTTTTTCAGATTTTTCGGCTCAAATGCGTCCAATTGCCAAAATGCCTTTTTTTTAGTTTCTAGGAGTCCTAATCAAGACCTTTCATTTAACACTACATTTGATAACAGAAAATTAAGGTCCACTTCAACATAGGGGAGTCCCCCTGAAACAATGTTGAAATGTTTGATAAGAACTTTCCACAAAGTTTGAGCTTCCATGATTTCAGAAGAAAAATTGTTGTGAATCATAATAGCAAGCAAGATTTCGCGGTGGTACATGAGGTGAAAGCATCCAAGAAATTAGATGCATACCTATGAAAGCCTCTGGATTTTGAGACAATCCGAAGAATCAAGGCTGAATGATGACATTGGGAACGGATACGCAAAGTTGTTAGAGATAGTAAAGTAATTAAATATGTTGTGATAAAACTTGTTAAATTTGTAGTAATTAAATAATATTTGCTAAAGTTCTTTTAATTAAAAGATTTGTTACATAAAAGGCTGAAAATGGTAAAATTAAAAAAAGGAAAAACAAAAAAGTAAGCATAAAGTAGTATCTAAGCTCACTCCTATGCAGATAGAAATACCTTAGATATTTAAGTAGAAGAATTGTTGCTAGTTAGCAGCTCAACTAGGCCGTTAGTTGCAATGAAGAAGAAGGAACGCTTACGATCGAAATAATACACATATTTTAATAAAAAAACTGGAATTTCATCTATTTCTATGCTAGGAAGATTCTTTTTTCAAGCTTAAGAAAAGCGCGAAAACAGTGAGACCTCAAACATCTCGATGATTTTCATTTCGAACTAGAATGAGAAAGACATCATCCCTTTGATGGTTTATTTTGTTTACAATTGCATAATGGTCGCTAGCATAAGGAAGCATCTTCAGTTTCCATTGAGGATTATTAAATGAGTCAGCAATACAGATGTCCAAATATGAATTTGTGCTAAGGTACGTTGGGAACTGCGACCCATACAAATTATTTCTGTATTCAGTTTGGTTCCCTGGTATCCACGCTTTACGGAAAGCACCTCTTGGATTGTTATTGGCATTCAGCCATGTTATGTGCCGGGCATTCACATCACCGGCAAGAATATAATATTATGCAGCCTGTTAAATTCGGGTATTTCAAGCAAGGACTCGAACTCCTCTCTGAATTTGAGAACTTTTCGTCCAGTTGCATAGGTACAGATAATAAAGAGATTATTCCCATCTTGCAGTGAGTTCTACCCTCCACGTTCGCTTCCTGCAACAAGCACCTCCAACTGTTTCGGTCCATCGACCGCATCCAATTCAGAAATCCGAGCAGCGACCAATTCAGAAATCCGAGCAGCGATAAACTGTCTTCGTCGATCGAGTCAGACCAGCCTTTCCTCGGTTTCCCCACTGATATGCAACCTTCAGTTCTCCAAACGAAATACTTTTTTGGGTATCCGTTATTCGTCCATACGATTGACATGGCCAGCCCATTGCAGCTTCCGCAGTCTTACAATCGTAGAGACCTCAAAATTCAAAAATTTCTTGCAGCTCATGGCTGTATCGAATTCGCTATTAGTCGCCGTCTTGTTCCGTTCCAATTATCCGCCTCAGGACCCGTTGCTCAAAGTCGATCAATATGTTTGCAGATGCTTGGATTAGGGTCCACATTTCATACCCATAGCATAGCACAAGTCTTATAACATGTTCGTATACTTCGAGCTTTGTTTTCCTGTGTATGCAGCTAGTCCTTAGGATCGTTAAAACTGAGTAAAAAATTTTATCTACGAGCTATATTCTTCGGCGTGTTTTATTATCGGTTCTCGTTATTTTAGCGCCTAAATACACAAATTCGCCCAAATTTTCAATATTGTATTCACCAAGTGTGATATTTTGGGTATTTGCGGTATTTATACTCGGCTGCGTCATGAGCTTTATTTTATTCTCATTGTTGCCCTACTAGTTTCGCTTCGCTGTAGAGTTTCAGGGAAAGTTCTTTCGCGGTTTTTTACGACCATCCGTATAGGCTACCACTTGGGTCGACTTGTACACTAGCGCGCCTCTTGTATCGACAAGTAGCTTTCTTATATCATATTCCAGCGCCAAATTGAATAGCATTGGAGCCAGCCCATCTCCTCTTTTTGGTCCGATATTTGTGTCAAAGGCATCGGTGAGTTGGTTATTGATGCGGACTTCGGAGGTCGTCGATGACATTGTCATTTTGGCAAATCATTATTTGGTACAATACGTTACGATCAATACTGTCTTATGCTTGCTTAAAGTCTATGTTGAACTCATAGCATTTCTCAAGTACCTGCTTGACAGTGAAGAATCGGTCTATTGTCGATCTTCCTGCTCTAAAACCACCTTAATACTCCCCAATAATACTGTTCGCGTACGATCTGATTTTATTTACTAAGATCTTTGAAAATATTTTGTACACCGTACAAAGTAGTGATATGCCTCTATAGTTTTGCCATCATATTTAATGTGCTTAACTGGAATCTCATCCATGCCCGGCGCTTTATGCTTCGTTTAGACCTTGATGGTGGAACACACTCCATCTAGAGTTACTGGGACCAATGGAATCTCTTCGGGAAAAGGCTATAGGCTGTTCTGGAGCAGTGCCGGGGATTCAGGAGGACCTTGAAATATGTTACCCATCTTTCCTTAATCCTGTTTTCATCAGCGATGATGTTGCCTATATTATCACAGCAGAGCGTGGTCTTGGGCTGATAACCTCGCTTCAAGCTTTTCACTACTTCGAATGCTTATCTTGTGTTGTTACTTGCTAGACTTACATAATAGTATTTTCTTTTCAAAATTCTAACTATCCAATTCGCTACTCTTCTGAGATTTTCAAAATGATCTTTCTTTGTCCTGCTTTTCCTATCTAAATATTTTTTATACGCTTGATTCTTTTTATCTAATCCATGCTGGCATTCATTGTCGAGCCGATCATTTCTTTTACGCCGAGCTTGATGTCCGATCGTCGGTTCTGCCATGGTCTGAATTGCCGCTTTCACTTTCACCCATAACTCGTTGCAATCAATCAAAAGCGCTTTATTTAATACTAATCGTTATAAATTTTAAAAGAATATAAAGCAAATTCCAAACAATAACAATAAAAAACTTAATGGCCCAAATGGCTCTCTAAATTTGTGCGTTATCATTACACATTTAAAAAAAAAATTATAGCAAATTCAAATCAACGAAGATTATTACATATTTTTTTAATTTAATTGGAAAAAGGAGAAAAAACCAACCAACACTATTCTAAAATTATTTATCATCTTAACACTACCGTGAACTTTGATCCTACACCTAATATATTTTAACTTAATTCTAATAAATGCTATCAAAAACTTTATCTTATACTTAAAAAAATCTATAACAATGTTCCTAACCTAAGCGTTTTACCTTATCTCTAACCTAATATAATAAACATAATATAAACCTATCCTATACCTAATTTTTAACAAAATAAACAACAACACTAAATGTAGCAATAATGAGCTGAAACTCAAAAACTAAATAACGAAAAACACCAAAACTGAAAATATACACGAATAATTTAGACATTGTTATTCAGCCACCAATACCTAGATTGCCCCGTCTCAACTCGATCAGCCTCAACGAATCTAGCAAATGAGTACCTCCATTGGAACTGTTGGTCTCGTGAACTCAAATTAGGAGGATATTTTATCTTCTTATCGGTGGCCCGTCGATATATGTGATATATGACTGGGACGCCGTCAGAATCAAAAACATATCGATTCATGTCCAAATACACGAATGCTTCTGGAGGAATGAAGCCAGTAGCGAGGCAAGTCGCTATATACCCGTCTGTAGGGTGGAACGGCTGTGAAATCCAAGGGTTTTCACTCACAGTCACAGATCTTGCGATATGATTCCGAAGAAGTTTCAATATGAAAATATCGAGTCTAGTCACTTCAGCAGTTGGATAAATTCTTCTATTCGATATATAATGTTTCCAATCCGTCTCAGGCTTTCTGTACAAACCAGTACATGCACGAAGACATTTCCTTTCGAAAACTCTTAATTTTTCCATGGTACTAGCACTCTGGTTGTACCAGATCTGACATCCATATGTCAAAACTGGTCTAACCAGTGTCTTGTAACAGATAATTTTGACCTTTTGATCAATGTATCTGGAATGAAAGAGCTTTCGAAGGGCCATGACTACTTTAAGTGCCTTACTGAGCATGATTTTCACATGTTCAGTATAGTACAGATACTGATCGAGATAAACACCGAGGTATCGAACACAGGATTTATGTGGAACCCGTTCAAGACTACCCTCACCAGCCATGATGTGGAAATCTTTCCAATTACGTTTCAGGTCTTGACTGACCCCCTGCAGCGTTGTCCGAAACAAGATTGTTTCACACTTTTGCGCATTGATTTTCATTCGCCAATTGTCAGTGTCCAGCTGTACATCATTGAACATTTTTTGGAGATTGCTCTGAACTATTGTAGCTTTTCGGTCTGCCGTATAGATGATCAGATCATCAGCAAACGCTACCAATGATCGCGTTGGCGAGACGTTAAAATCAAAGCCGTTCAATAGCTTGCGAATGAAGATTGAAAAGAGCAGAGGCGCAGTAACTGTTCCCTGCTGTAGACCATTCAAGACCTTGAACTCGCGCATTGTTGTCAGATTTCCATCAGTTACAACAAACGATTTCCCGTATAACATATTACACATCATGGCGACAAGGTGTCTGGGGAACTTGTCCTGAAGGAGTTTAAAAATTAGTCCATCTAACCATACCGTATCAAAGGCTTTCTCCATATCAATGAGACATGCTCCAACACATTGTCTATCATTTAGTTTCCAACAGATGACCATAACTCGTTGCTTGTTTTCAGCGATGTGTCTGATCATATGGGAGCTAGCTGGTTGTCGAGGGTCTTAGTCAAATTTTTTGCCACAGACGCCATTTGAAGCCTTTCGACGTCGAAGTTTTGTAGACGCCTGGTCTTCGCTGAATACGCCTCTGACGTATAACATCGATAAATCAGTTTAACCAAGTAATGATATGAGATACAATTAGCTCCTCGGAATGTACGGATGTCAAGCATGCTCGAGGCCCAACGTCGTTGGATCAAAACAGGGTCGATCTGATTTTATGTGTTGCCATCCGGTTATACCCACGTCATTTTATGCATGCGTCGATGTGGGAAGCAAGTCGAACGTATAACTAGATTTCTGCTGCATGCAAAGTCAATCAGGCGCTGGCCGTTTTAACTCTAACCACTGCACTACGCGTATTACCACCTACATTACTCATATTATTTACATGAATTTCTCCTGGTCCTTTAGCGACGAATGCAAATGATACCTTGTATTGGTCAGAGCTAGAAATTTAACGTTTGCATCTTGATATCGAGAACATCCTCGATATGACGAAGGATGACCGAATACACCGCAGATGACGCAGTACAATTTCTCTTTAGGTACCGTTTGAACCAATTTGCACTCACCGGGAATATGAACTTCTTTGCGTTTAATGCATCGATAGTGCGTAACACATCTGGCAGCCAAACGGCCAAATCGTTGACAATGATAACATTAGTTGACTTTTCTTTTCTGGAGACGTTCCCAGTGTTGAAGAACACTGGTACTGCTTTTGTTAGAGATTTAAACTAAATAAATTGGTTTTTTTTTCTACGGGTGATGATTCTTGTTGCAAACGTTTTAACCGCGATAAGAATCTGAAAGAGATCTACCGGATCACTCCGAAGTCCAGCCCCTTTGACCGAAAGGTCTGATTATTCCATTCCACTTTTTGCGGTATATGTGGAGTATGGAACCTCCCCTGAATTCAAAGCATCTTTGGCTGACGAAGTCAATCCGTGATTATTGTTATTTTATCTGCGTTTATTCCCTTACATTTTTCGGTGGAACTTTTTCTGTCTGGCTGCTGGCTCTAACCGATCCTTATTATTATTTTTTAAATATTCAATAAAATTTACTTCATTTTCAAAATCGTTAACATCATTATCTTCTTCCATTTCAATATCGCCCGTCAGTTCTTCCAGTACTGCGAAATAGTTTCACTTCAGCACTTACTCGTAAGATATCTTCTGCGGTCGTTTGCTTCACATTTGTCTTTTTGGTTTCTTCAGTTTTTTTAACCTTCGTTTCATGTTTTAAATATTTTGGTTTTTGATTCTTCATCCCTATCAACATCATTTCTTCGAGGGACAAGATACGCAATCTGAACTCTGATATTCCTTCTTGGTTTTTAGTAACTCGTCATTGTTGATCATTTTATTCATTTTTCCTCCACCATTGAGTATGACAACCAACTGATGGCTATTGATTGTTCCTTCGGATTTCCCCAACGAAGGGAAGCCGTCGGGCTAATCAATGCAACCGGCCTCGAAGTTCTCTTGAGGGTCTTCGCTTTCTCAGTTATCAAAGTATAAGTATAAAGTATAATATTCGATATAAATTGTTGGAAAAAATTGTTTTGACGATGTATTAAGCTTAAATTAGTTTACAATTGAGGTTTAAAAAATCACTTGATTCTTAAAAATTTATGACAGGAGTGATTGAAAAACACGTCTGTACGCAACGAATACTAAACGTAGATCCCCTAAATTCATTTTCTAAGCTTTATTAAATTCGATTCAGTTTCTTTACAGTGTTGTTAATTTGAATATAACCATATTCAAACTTTGCGAAAAAATGTTTGCTATCGAAAAAGTAGGTTATGGTGTGAACGATCTGTCTTAAAAGTAATTAAAATATTCAGGCACTATTGGGGCATAAGATTTTCAGTTCTACCGCCGACAGTGTGGCCCGATTCGCCAACGATGCTTTCTGAAGTTGCTAGTTGCACATTCAATGTCAGTGCCAATCTAATATAATTAATTAATTATTACTTTGAAAAGTCACTACCTGGTGATCATAACATACATCATATTTTAAAGTGATGGTGGAAAAAATATAAGTAACTCATAATCAGTTTATCGATGCAATCTTAAAAAGTATTCCTGATGGTTGAGTACCATAGTAAGATATAAACTCTCGTCAGAGAGCCTGCACAACTTAGCGTTCCCAAATATAATTCTGAAATTAACTGTTTTGCTGCACCAATTACTGCCATTTCACTTAGGTTTTGTTAATTTTGTAAACCTGTCATCACTTTAGCTAATGTATACTCGTATCTTATACTCGTATCTCTCATGAAACGTTCTCAAAATAATTTATTGTTTTGGTTGATTACAAATATCAAATGCCATACCAGTTGTTGCTTTTTTACTCTTATTTCTAATTATGAAATAAATTGCAAAACGTAAACTTGGCAATCCATATCATTGCTAACGAAATTGAGTAGCCTTGACATCTTCGATGTTTGTTGCCCTTTGTGATTTTGACCCCTCCTGCACTCCTTTATACTAGTATTGCAGTTCATAGTGGATAAGAACCCTTAATGTTTCGCCAAGACCTGCCGTTCAATATCGCAGTAAGAATAGATGCGCCTACCGGTAAACTGCTCTGTGATGAAAAATAACATTCAATGTCTACATGCAAATTGGAACTAAATCTTTCAAATTTGCTTGACAATCATTTCACGTAATTCCCCCAAAAATATTGATTATATTAACCATTATATTTAGAAAAACAAATGCCCAGGAACTGGGTAGGTACTCATTCAAATACTCTTCGTTAACACTACACCTCCTCGAGAGCCGACGATACAAACGATCAAGTTAATGAGATATTCGACAATATCTCTTAGCGAAGGCCCGAAAGGGGGTGTACTGCTAAAACAAGCAAACAAGACTGCAAATATTGAACTCTTAGTAGTCACTTTGATTATCAGTTTGCGCTGTTTATCAATCCACGTCACCTTGCAGAATATAGAAATGTTAAGTTCAAATAAGACACAAGTCACTTTGTTCATTACAGCGATAAACGCCCGCATTGTTTTGATGCGTATGTGCCTCTATAAGGAAAACATTATCGGTTGATTTTTTCCGGAACGTTAACTTTGGATATGGTTCATGCTTTTCGAATGTTACAATTGTTATACAATCGGTTCGGCTTTCATTAGGAAAGAATTCTGCCGTGCTAATGCAGAAAATAATGGTACGTTCTATTAAAGTAAAGACGCATGTCTATGGAACGCCACCAGCATAACAATACATTACGGGTTCTATCTATGCATGGATACATAAATTTGTACAATAATTTAAACATGATTTTTCAGTTAAAGTAAAAATGTACATTATGGTAAAAAACAAATGCTATTAATTTTTCGAGGAGTTAACAACTCCCCCGGGTCGAATTCTCACAAGCTTTGACCTATTTTTATGACTTAAACATTGGTCACTGTATAAAACTAGCGCGACTTAAGCAATGTCCTAAACAAGAAAACCATGCTATTGGTAGAGGATTTGTTTGCAAACTAAAATTTAGAAATCTACCTTTTAGTCATTTATGTACTCGTATAAGCTTAACAATCAGCTCTATGAAATTTGCTTGGAAAAATAAAGAATGCTTGAAATTAAAACCTCAATAGAAGGGTCACATCCTTATATGGGGAAATCTGATTGAGAATATTTTGTGTGTGAAATGCTAGACTTTTCAAAATACGTTAAGATGAACAGAGCTCTCGCTGTTTAAGATTTCGTTATGCATAAGTGCACCAATCAATGAATGCCGGTGTACTGAGAAATAGTGCCGTTGACTCATGAGAAGATGCATCATCAAATTTATGCGGAAAGGAGGATGCACAAATTTCTTACGCTGTTTGCATGTTTTCTATATACATCAAGGGTGATATTCTAATGAAACAAGTTGGGTAAAGAGACCTACGCGTATGTCAGAAGGGTTTTGCACCCAACGTACGAAATGCAGTCACAACCAACGAACGAAGGCAAGAAACAGGTCAAAGAGATGTGCACGTTTACAAGCAAATCCATTGCTTCTGTACATTCAACGGTCGCCATTTTGTCGCAAACCAACAAAAGTCACTCAAATCTTGAATTCCCAAAAATGTTTATGATATCGATCTTATTCGAAAATTTCAAGAAGACCAAAACAAAACTGCAGTGTCTGATTCAATGGAAAGCCCGAAAATACCAAAATCGTATGTTGTTGTTGTTGTAATTGCTAAAATTTCAAATGGCTATAATTTCCGTGAATATGAATCGATTTTAAACAAACTCGCAGAGTATAAGGATGTGAAACTACTTAGCTATCGGTTTTCATTGAATTTAAGGGTATCCATACGATTTTATTGGAGAAAATGTAAAATTCGATGTTCATACTATTATTAACAAAGTTGAGCGGATTTTGAATTCTAAGGTATTTTGTTGTTGTTGTACACATAAACACCCACTTCCATAATTATTTTCAGATTTTTCGGATCATAGGTGTCCAATCGCGAAGGGGGGGACACACATTTTTCGTGTATTTCCCCTTCCTGTGCGCCCCCTGAAACAAAATATACTAGTCTTAGCTAAACTTTAAATGGATCATTTCACCCTTTTCACATCAATTTAATGTAAATCCATACGATAATTTTTTTTTGCTCTACATGAGCTTTCATTGCATCGTGCGGATATCGATCTCGTTCTCGGATAGCTCCGATAGCTTTTTAAATTACATATGAAATTCTTTGTAGCTATGATGAGAATTAGTACACACATCGAAACCACCTTCTTCTAACATTTTTCTTCTCTAATAATTTTTCAGAAAATATTATTATATAAAACAGATGCAACTCATTCATGTAGCTACAAAGAATTTCATAAGTAATTTAAAAAGCTATCGGAGCCATCCGAAAACGAGATCGATATCCGCACGATGCAATGAAAGCTCATGTAGAGCAAAAAAATTATTTTATAGATTTACATTAAATTAATGTGAAAAGGGTGAAATGATCCATTTAAAGTTTAGCTAAGACAAGTACTCGTACTTACAGGAGTAAATTTAACCTGAACATAATTCGTAGTATAACCATGAGCTGTATGAAATTTTTGACGAGCCAGAGGTCTCAACGATTGCAAGACTGCGGAAACTGCAATGGGCTGGCCACATGAATCCTATGGACAAACAACGGATACCAAAAAAGGTATTCGGTGGGAGAACTGAAGGCCGGAGACTAGTGGGGAAACCGAGGAAACGCTGGTCTGACTCGGTCAATGAAGACAGTTCATCGCTGCTCGGATTTTGAAATTGGAGGACGCGCTACAAAGAATTTCATAAGTAATTTAAAAAGCGATCAGAGCCATCCGAAAACGAGATCGATATCCGCACGATGCAATGGAGCTCATGTAGAGCAAAAAAAATTATCGTATAGATTTACATTAAATTGACGTGAAAAGGGTGAAATGGTCCATTTAAAGTTTAGTTAAGACAAGTACTTATAGGAGGAAATTTAACCTGAACATAATTCATAGTTACAATAGCATATTGAGTTCTCATAAGTAGGAAAATTAAAAATAACTCTCTCACCTCTAAGCATGGTGGTCGCCATCACCGGTGTGTATCTAATAAGATTGATGGCCCGATGAGAATCAGTACACACGTCGAAACCATCTTTTTCTAACATTTTTCTTCTCTAATAATTTTTCAGAAAAAAGCTACAAAGAATTTCGTAAGTAATTTAAAAAATACTAGTTTAAGACCTGTTTTGAAAAGTTCTCATCAAGACCTTACATTTGATACCCGTATTCTACCTTTGATGAAATTTTTTTTCAAGAGTTCGCTCCCCTATATGGGGTGGCCCCCTTAAGCACCATGTAACATTTTTTTTTATTGAAACTTTGAAGAGGGCACCACTTTATATCTACATACGAAATTTTATATTTGCAACTTGTACGGTTTGCGAAGAAAAGTTCTGTGACACACGGACGGACAGACGGACAGACACGCGTGATTTTAGTAGGGTTTTGTAAAATTATTTTACAAAACCCTAAAAAGAAGCTTCAGACATCGAGTGTGTTAATTTTTTATTAAACTAAGTATCACAAAACGCAGTATTCTACATTAATGAAAAACTCTCAAAATTTGCCTGAACATTCGGCCGACTTTGAGAGAGTGAAATTTTCATAGCACGTCTTCTCATCGATTAAACCAATGCAAGCATAATGTGCATTTTATGTGTAAGCTAACTATAAATTTCAAGTGCCATTTGCATCCTGTCAAATTGAATATCGTATTTACGAAATATTTTTTAATTCCATTCCGTTAATTAAATAAAATATAAATGAGTCTGCGTGTGGATTTGTATGAAAAACACTTGCACCGTTAAAGTATTTAGTAAACGTCCTTATTAGCTCTTTTACAGCCTACTCGTACAAAACTCCATAAAAGCTCGTAATAGCCGTAGCGTATATCTATTGCAAATAGATATTCGAAATTCTTGTTACATACTTAAATATATAATTTATTCCATATATGTATGTGTATACTGAACACTAAATAACATACATACATTTGATACATTTTGCCGCCCCCTGGACCCCCTGATACATATAATGACCTTTTTCTATCAGATTCTAAAAGTCCTAATCAAGACTTTTCATTTGATACCCAACTCGACTACCTTTGATTAAAAATATGTTTAGGGGCTACTTCGTTATTAGGGGGGGGGGGGGGGGACCCCTTAAAATAATTTAAATTTTTGGTAAGGCCTAAACTTTTGAGAGACCATCATTTCTGACCTTTCCACAAAGTTTGAGCATTTTAGCTTTTATAGTTTCTGAGGGACGGACGGGCGGAGAAACAGATCGCGAAACTAGTAAGTCTTCGTAAAAAAATTTTTACAAAGACCTAAAAAATAGAGCTATTTTATGAAACAAATCCCATTTGCCTTAATATCTTGCATTTTCTTGGCTCCAAATAAAATTAATATAGTCGAAATACATAATTATGTAAGCAAATTGTCTTGTTTTCCCCTTGAAACATATGAGTCATTGCTATCACAGAATGGCCACTTACGCTTAGACGATGTGAAGTTGAGAGGGATTCAGAAATACTATTCAATCACATCTTCGGAAATTTCTAAATAAGTTAAGATTCAATGCAGGTAACTAAAATGTTTTTGAATGGCTTGATTTGAAACTGCGATATAACAAAATCGTAATACAAAATCACCAAAAAATACTTGTTGTGTTTCCCAAATACGCTCATTTAAGCTTGCTAATTTCAAATTAAAAATATTTCGGCTTTTTACAGAAAATGTTTCATTCTGGTGCTTATGCAGACTTAGCAAATGGAGCGAGTAACGCAGTTTCGTACCATCAACAAAGTGCAGCAGCTGCGACCCCTGTTTACGTTCCATCAAACCGAGCCCTGACACACTCACAATACGGCCATACTGGAGTATTTACAACAGCAGCTGGTCAAAACGCATGGTCCACAGACAGTTTTGGTGCAGCACATTCGCAACTTCCAGCTCAATTTTATGCTCAGTCAATGATGAGTTCATGGCGGACTTATGATCCAGCATTCCAAAGAACCTCTCCCTATGACGGAGCTGTTGAGTTTCAATTTGGTGAAGGTCGGGAATGCGTAAATTGTGGGGCTATCAGCACACCCTTGTGGCGAAGAGATGGTACTGGTCACTATTTGTGCAATGCTTGTGGATTGTACCACAAAATGAATGGAATGAATCGACCACTGATCAAACCCAGTAAACGACTGGTGAGTAATGTTTAGTTATATTTGAAATGTATTTCTATATTTTTAATCATATACGAGTATTATCTACATAAAAGTTTGCTCTATTAATTTTTTTAAATTGTTGAAAAATACAAAAGGAAGAATTCAAACATTTTTAAATATGTTTTCGCCCCTGATTTTTATATGAAACTAGATGGTGAAAATATCATTGCAGAGTTGAGCCATCTCAGCCCGATCCCCTTCGAGGACACCTGCTACTGCATTCAATTTATTTATATTTAGTTCTGAGAGAATCAAAGGCATCTTAGCACAGTGATTTTCATTTCTAACTGACATACTAAAAGATTCAAAATAATATATATATATATATATATATATATATATATATATATATATATATATATATATATATATATATATATATATATATATATATATATACATATATTTATATATAAATATTTATATATATATACATATATTTATATAAATATATATATATATATATATATATATATATGTGTGTGTGTGTGTGTGTGTGTACATTTATATATATATATATATATATATATATATATATATATATATATTTATATATATATATATATATATATATATATATATATATACATTTATCCATATATATGTATATATATATATATATATATATATATATACATATATATATATATATATATATATATATATATATATATATATATATATATGGTTTTGTTTCGTATAAATATATATATATATATATATATATATGTGTGTGTGTGTGTGTGTGTGTGTACATTTATATATATATATATATATATATATATATATATATATATATATATATATATATATATATTTATATATATATATATATATATATACATTTATCCATATATATGTATATATATATATATATATATACATATATATATATATATATATATATATATATATATATATATATATATATATATATATATATATATATATATATATATGTTTTTGGTTCGCGGCCAATAATTTTAATGTTCCGGGAAAGTGAAAACGCAATGTCTTTTAAATTAAATTCAAAGAGTTTATTTGATTCGTCAAAAATGCACAATCACTTCACTAACAATTTCACAACTCTAATTTTCACTATTAAAAATCCAACACTCGTCCATAAATTTCTTATCGCAATTGTCTTCTAAATCAATTCACTATTACGAAAATCACTTTTCTATTACTCGAACAATATCGCTTCCCACACACTATCGCAGTTTTTATCGCGGTCGAATGAATGATCCCCCCATTCATTCAGCTCGCCTTTATATAGGGTGTCTAATCATTCAACTCAGTTCTCGTACATTGGTGAATTAGCGGGAACATTCCAGCATGAATGAATGGAGCAGTGACTCACTTTCAGATGTTGTTCATGCTTGTTAGGTTCTCGTGGTTTCGAGTAAATTCGTTTTGTTGATGTTCTTAATTGTTGTGAAAACAATTGCGACAGTAGCTCGCAGAATTATTTGTACATGTAACAATATATATATATATATATATATATATATATATATATATATATATATATATATATATATATATATATATATATATATAGTCAACCTCGGTTATAACGAACCTCTAGGGACCGTGAGAATTGGTTCGTTACAGCCGAAGTTCGTTATATAAAAATATAAACCAAAAACCAAGAAACATATTTTCCGTAAGTTTATTTAAAGCAATATAATAATATTTTCATGAATGAACAAAATAAATATGTATGTATGTACTTCAAGATAATACCAAAAAGCAAACTCAATTTCCAATTAATCCGAAACATAATATCAAATGTCCATGAATACGTAAATTCGTTACCTAAAATAGTCTGATATTTTTGTTTGAAGCTTTTGAATTTTCAGAGTGCCTGTATAAGCTTCAATTCCTACCAATTTATTTAAAATATTTAAGCAATAAAAACACTTTTCAGTTAACTTTCACCATTTATATTTGATTTTAAACACTACAGCTTTTTCGACACACCGCGTCTTCCTCAGAGGAAGACACGATGTGTCGAAACAGCTGTAGTGTTTAAAATTAAATATAAATAGTATAAGTTAACTGAAAAGTATTTTTATTACTTAAACGCTAAACTTTCACCAAGTAACGGCGTCATCCATTGAACATTTAAAATATTTTGTTGTACACCATGAAACTGGAAAAATCGGCGTACTTCTGTTAGTTTTTGCACTATTGATGTAGTAGTTGCAACTGATCCTCAGTTAACCCGTCCTCAGTTTCACTATCAGAGCTTCCATTATTCTCCATGGCTTGAATATCAGCAACTAACTCCTCATCCGTTAAAAATGTCGAGATTAAAAGGCTGTCATTTGCAGTGAGGTAATCTATTGGGACATGGCAATCGTTAGGTTGTTCATATGTATTGCTGCTTGGAATGCTTCTTAATAGCCATTCATTGAGTGGTAACAAATCCTCCTCATTAAATTCCTCGTTACTGTTGGTCGCCAATTGTCCTGGTTGCATTTGTTATTGTTTCAGTAGATACTTTGTGCCAAGGTTTGTGCAAAAAATTGACCGCATCAAGTAATGTGGCATTAATGCATTTACCGGCATCAATGTTTTGAACTTTTTTTTCTTTAAAAGCCGTCGGGCCTTGCTTTGTTGTATGAGCAGACGCGTTTCGACTACTTTGAGATATCTTCAGTGTCTAAAGGATGTGTTGCGCAATGTTCAACAAAAGTGCGCTTCGATAATGACTTTTCAACGAACGGATGACACCTTAATCCATGGGTTGTAATTTTGAACTGGTGTTCGATGGCATAAACACCAGCTTTACGGAATTCAGCTGTTCAATTTTTGGATGCGCAGGACAGTTGTCAACTTATAGTGGCATTTTTCGTTTCGACTATTTTGAGTCATCTTCAGTGTCTAAAGGATGTGTTGCGCAATGTTCAACAAAAGTGCGTTTCGATAATGACTTTTCAAGGAACGGATGACACCCTGATCCATGAGTTGTAATTTTGAACTGGTGTTCGGTGCATAAACACCAGCTTTATGGAATTCAGCTGTTCAATTTTTGGATGCGCAGGACAGTTGTCAACTAATAGTGGGATTTTTCGTTTTTTCTGCGTTAGCTGAAAATTTCGAATATCATCCAAGCTCGATTACTAGCACAATAATCAACAGGCAACCTTCTAATGCATTTGAAACACCGGAGCCTTTGTGACTTCCAGATAACAAGTAGTTTTCGTTTTTCCGTGCCAGACATGTTGGCACACACTAAAACAGCCACCCTTTGCCAATTTGCCACCTTGGCACTGTTCGCCTTTAAATTTCTAAGTTTCATCGGCAGTCAACTTGTAGAAAATACTGGCTTCGTCAGCGTTAAAAATGTCATCATCGCCAAACTTCTCTTTAATTGTAGGTCAAACAGTGCTTATCCAATTGTTCACAACATTTGTGTCTAGGGATCCGGATCCACCAACAAGCATTATGGCGTGTCTTCCACCTATCAATATAGCCTTCACTGCAGACAAATTCGTCATTGATTTTTCGACCAAATTCTTCTGCTTTTGCCCTTAAGACAGCCCCACTAATTGTTACATTACACAATCTTTATTGTGTGAACCATTTCAGCAGTAATTTATCCACATCATCATGCAACGATTTACGTATCTTTTTGGCCCCACTATTAACTCTTTCAAAGGCAAGAAGCAACTCGTTCTTTTTTTCCACATCGTCGCAATTGTCGACTTGCTTATATTTTTCTCTCGACTCCACTTTGAATTTCGCGGATTATGTTAGCTTTTTCTTTTAGCGAAAACACCATTCGCTTTTCACTCATACTCTGTATGTCTTTGGTCCCACTGTAAAAAAAACAGGCGATCGCGAAGATATAACACTTAAACAACGGCGGTATCAACTGCGAGCTGCCAAATTCATTCAGGCTTGCGAAAATTACCGATAGCCATTTAAAATCTGAAATCCAACTATGCATAATGGGAAATCCCAAATTACGCAAACATATAAACCAGCGCAGAATTATTGATATGTATATTCCTCTAATTGTTTGACCAAAAGTTCGTTATATCCGATAATGATGACCCAGAAGTTCGTTATATACGAAAATGATTACCCGCAAGTTCGTTATATCCGATAATTATGACCCAATTGTGCCAATATAACGTTCACTATAAATGAATTTTCATTATAGCCGAGTTCATTATAACCAGTACTTTTTCTAAAGAAAATAGTGGACCAACTAATATATATATATATATATGTATATATATATATATATATATATATATATATATATATATATATATATATATATATATATATGTACAGTCCGCGCAAAAAAGATAGCACAACTAAAAATATCTCATTATTTCCTAAACTACTAGACGCAAGGTCTGTAATATGTTCTACAAACCAAGCAGATCAACTAAAATACTCATTATTATAATATAGCCTTTATTTGATTACTAATACTTAGTCGAACATCCACTATTTTTAAGTACATCGTACATCCTTTTTGGAAGGCTTTTGTATAATTTTTTAATGTATTTTCGTGAAATTTCACCCCAACATAGAATTATTGTTGTTTTCAGCTCATCAACTGTTGCATACTGCTTTCCTTCGGCGTAAACTAGTCGAGCCAGCTGTGCCCAGCAATTTTCGATGATGTTGAGATCGGGTGATCGTGCCGGCAAATCGAGAAGTTCGATGTCTTTCCCTTGGAAAAAGGTTTCACCTTTCTGGCGGTATGGACAGACGCATTATCTTGTTGAAAAAGCGGCGGAATATCTGCGATAGCCGTTAGACCGTTAGATATCGGTTGTTCCAACAACTGTACATATCGATCAGAATTCATTTTGCCACTAATGATCGCTAATTCCGACCGACCGTTAAACCCGATAGCGCCCCAAATCATCACCGATCATCCACCATGCTGCCGCTTGCTTAAAATTATATACTTCTTACCGATGTCGTGAAAATAATATCTCCATCCATCTGGACCATCTAAATTAAATTTTTTTTCGTCCGAAAATATCACTCGCCTCCACTTTTTTTCCATTGAATATGACTCGTGCAAAACGCTAAACGCTTCTCATTGTGAAGAGGAGTTAACGGTGGTGTTCGCTTTAGCTTCTGGCGTTGAATAAGTGGCGACTTTTGAATCACGTACTGTATGTTCCGTATCTTCGTATTAACGCCAGCTCGTCTGCCAATTTCCCTTGCAGTGAGAGCAGAATTGGAAGCCTCCTGCAAAATTCGACGCTTTTCTCGTGGTGATATCACTCGTGGTCGACCTGGTGAACATATTTATTACTAAAATAAAAAAATATTGATATATCTGAACGGTATTCTTACTTAAACAGAAAAATAAGCACCGTACGGAGACTTTATATATATATATATATATATATATATATATATATATATATATATATATACGAGTATATATATATATATACGAGGTGTGTTCAAAAAGTATCACGAATTTTGAATTATCGCGGGTTACGTATATTCGAATTTCGATTTTTTTGTGGCGTTATGTTGGTACTCATGTCTGTCACTTATGCCGACAAGCTCAGCCATTTTGAATGTTCACTTAATTGGTGATAGCTGCTTTACTTGCACGTGTTTTCAATCGTCTTCGATTTTTACTTATTCAAAAAAATGGATCAAAGAACGTGTATCAAATTTTGTGTGAAAAACAAAATTAAGTGCGCGGATGCATCCCGAATGTTGACTGTGGCATACGGAGAAGCTACCTTGGACCGAAGCAACGTTTATCGGTGGTACAAAATGTTTTTAGAAGTCCGAGAAGATGTGAACGACGAAGAGCGTGCCGGGCGCCCGAGCACTTCAACAACAGACGAAAAAATTAATGAAGTGGAGAAAATGGTATTGGCCAATCGTCGAATCACCATTAGAGAAGTTGCTGAGGACCTAAACATATCGATTGGCTCGTGCCATTCGATTTTTATCAACGATTTGGGCATGAGACGGGTCGCCGCGAAATTCGTACCAAAATTGCTCAATTGCGACCAAAAACAGCAACGCATGAACATTGCTAATGAGATGTTAAACTCTGTCCGCGACGAACCAAATTTGCTCCAGAGGGTCATAAGTAGTGACGAATCGTGGGTTTATGGTTATGACGTGGAAACCAAAGCTCAATCATCTCAATGGAAGCTGCCACATGAACCAAGACCGAAAAAAGCGCGCCAAGTTCGGTCGAATGTGAAAGTTTTGCTGACAGTTTTCTTCGATTGCAGGGGCGTGGTGCATCATGAGTTTTTGCCACAAGGAAGAACGGTCAATAAGGAATATTACCTGCAAGCTATGCGCAATTTGCGCGAAGCAATCCGCCAGAAACGCCCGGATTTGTGGGAGAACAAAAATTGGCTTTTGCACCACGATAACGCCCCTTCTCACACATCGTTGCTTGTGCGCGACTTTTTGGCCAAAAACAACACACTAATGACGCCGCAGCCACCGTATTCCCCAGATCTGGCCCCCTGTGACTTTTTCTTGTTTCCTAAACTGAAGAGGCCCATGAAAGGACGACGTTACGCTACGCTTGACGAGATAAAGACGGCATCGAAGGAGGAGCTGAACAAGATTAAAAAAAATGATTTTTTGAAGTGCTTCGAAGATTGGAAAACCGTTGGCACAAGTGTATAATATCTCATGGGGATTACTTTGAAGGGGACAAAATAGATATTCATGAATAAATAAATAATTTTTGAAAAAAAACAAAATTCGCGATATTTTTTGAACACACCTTGTATATATATATATATATATATATATATATATATATATATGTCTCTGAACTGCTAAGACTCTTTCCAACCACTTCTGTTACACTTAGAGTTTCGCACGATTTCTTCCTCAAATTAGACGGGCGGGACAGTAACGAATTTGAATATGGACATCCTAATAAAATCTCAATAGTATTAAATAATGTTCCTACGGTACATACTGCGTATAACTTTGTTGAATTTTCATTTCACAGTTAACATGTAAAGATGTTGTACGTACCATGTCTATAAAAGCTATCAATATTCAGATACCTCTAGGAGATAATTCTTCCGACGAGGAGGACAATGAACCCGAGAGTAGAATTATTTCCCCGTTCGACAGAGTTTTAATAGATGGTATTCAGCTCGAAGGCAGTATAGAACATAATACAGACACTTAACAAGCGTAAAGCACTTGGGCACGACACCATTACCAATACAATGATTTCTTGGTTGCTGGACCCCATTTTACAAATACCTGCGATTATTAATGCAATATTTCGTCTGCGAAGGCGGTCATTTTTTCCGAAATCTCAAAAAAAACACAAATCTGTAGTAATCGAGCAGTCCGCCTAGGTAAATTACTCGAGGGACCTTCACGAAAAGAAGTTTGTTCAAAAGATGATCAATTCGATGTCATGAGTGGTGATGCAAAAAGTCTACAATATACCTGTGTACACCCGAAGTATGTGAGCTATTCTAGTACACCGACATCAGATAGTACAACAATGATATCAAATAAGTCATTTCATTATAATAGTAACGCAACAAGTGCTGAACAATCTAATACGCAACTGAATAATGTTAGTAGCACTAACCCGAAATCAACAACGCCATCATAACCGCTACCATCATCGATGAAAAATTTCTGAGATCCCTACTCAATGAAGCATACCAGAAAGTCTCAATTAACTAATAATAATGTTGAGATCAACAAAATCACGTTCTACTTGTTCCAATTAGCTTTAAAAGCGATCATAGTAAACTTGGATTGAATTTCCAAATCAGTTCAGAAAATCGTTAACAAAAATATCCAAATCAGATTTAGAAGATCTTATTCTTGAGAAGGTTGTGGAAGCGATGATACATCGAAGAGAGTTAACTTATATGCGGGAATTGATTGAAAAACAAGAAATAAAATATTGTCGCGTATTATGGTTCGCGGCCAATAATTTTAATGTTCCGGGAAAGTGAAAGCGCAATGTCTTTTAAATTAAGTTAAAAGAGTTTATTTACTAATGAATGCACAATCATTAATTTAACACTTTCACTCATTTTAATTTTCACTTTGTCTATAAATTTTTACTTTGACTGTCTTATCTATCAACGAAAATCACTTTACTATTACTCGATCAATATCGCTTTTCAATTCGCACTCCACACTATCACAGTTTTTACTATCGCGGTTGTAATGAATTTACACATTCATTCAGCTCGCCTTTATATAGAGTCTCTAGTCATTCAATCCATTTCTCGTACATTGGCGAATTGCCTGGAATATTCGAGCAGCTTAATGAATGGGCAGTGACGTCACTTTCAGATGTTGATCATGCTTTTCGGGTTTTCGAGTACATTCGTTTGTTGATGTTCTTAATGGTTGTGAAAACAATTGCGACAGTAGCTAATATAATGATTTGCTTTGATATCCCAGCCAAATCAGTCCGTCTCACCAAAATGACAAATGACGCCGACAAACTCCTAAGTCCGCATCAATAAACAACTCACAAATATCGGACTAAAGCAGGGAGATGGGCTAGCCCCATTGCTATTCAATTTGGCTCTGAAATATGTTATAAGAAAGCTACCTGTCAATACAACAAATGCGTTATTATTCAAGTCGGGCCAAGTAGTAGCCTATGTGGATGACAAAAATATTTTGTCACGGTTGTTAACAACTGCCAAAGAGCTTTTCCTGAAACTCGACAGCGAAGTGAAACTAGTAGGCTAACAAATCAATGAGAATAAAACAAAGCACATGACACAATCGAGAAAAATACCTCACATATACAAAATATCACACTTGTTGAAAACAATATCGAAAATATGGACGAATTTGTGTATTTAGGCGCCAATAGTGAAAGCCGGCAATGAAAGAGACGAAGTTGGCCGAAAAATACAGCTCACAAATAAATTATTTTATTCAATTTTGACGATCCTGAAGACTAGTTGCAGGAAAACAAAGCTCCAAGTATACAAATCTGTGATGCTATCCTATGGGTGTGAAACATGGGTCATAACCCAAGCATCTGCAAATATATTGAACGCCTGTGTGCGACGGGTCCTGAGGCGGGTAATTGAAGCGGGACAAGACGGGGACCAATGGCGAACTCGATACAGCCTGAAGCTGTATGAAAAAGCTCATTGAGAAACAGCTCCTTAACAGTCAGTTATTCATCCCCACATAACTTAGAGTAATTTAAGTGTTCCTGATATGACGTCGAAAATTAACTACACTTACATCAATTTAAATTTGAATGCATGATCAATGATTAGTTTTTTTAATCCATAAATTGCAAACAAATTAGGCTATGATTTAAGAAAGGACATCATGTATAATGGGCAGTATTTACTGTAGAGAACTAGATAACTAATGATAGAAACAAAGTTCGTCACAATACAAACAGTTTGCTAATATATTGCAACTAAAATGTGTCATGGATCAAATGGAGGAAAAGCTTTAATATCACTGTATTCCAAATAAGATTGCTTATATTTCGAATAAATAAAATTTCATATTGTGCGCTATACTTTTATCCACTGGGAGGCATCGAGAAGTTGTTGATACAAATACTCATGCAAGCCTCATCCGTCGTCTGAAGGTGCTGAACAAGTTTAAATCTTCTATCATATTCTACCTGTAGTCTGGGGACCATACTTTAGTGTTTGACTAAACAGTTCCCAATTTAGGCGCTGATGGGGCTTGCCTAAAAAGTTTCTAATTAAGGCAATGATTGGGCTTGCCTGAATAGTTCTTAATTTTGGCAGCGATGGGGCTTTTCTAAGCAGTTCCTAATTCACGCACTGGTTGGGCTTGCTCAAACAGTTCCTAAACATAAAACTTGTTTTGCTGTTTTCTTCATTTCGCAAAAAACACAAAATATTTAAAGCTATGCATTATCATCTTACGCAATATAATTCTAGCTTATTACCAACAAATTAAGTTTTGTTTCGATTCTAAACAACAGAAATTTACATCAGTGCTTAAATAAGGAACTGTTTTGGCGGGCTCCATTAGCGCATAAAATAGGAGCTGTTCAGGCAGGCTCCGTCAGCGCCTAAATTAAAACTGTTTAGGTAAGTTCCATCACTGCCTAAATTAGGAACTGTTTAGGCGAGCCACATCACGGCCTAAATTTGAACTTTTTTTGTTAAATGAAGAAAGTGGAAGCCCAGCAAACCGTATATTTTGTTAACGAATCGGTAATGATTCATTGTTCAGCAGGGTTTCAAATTTCGAAGCGATTAAAATGGTTTTTCGCAATGATTGGTTTTTGCGATTCGTTAACGATTTTTTTTTCTCGATATATTAACGATTCGTTCTTTGGTAGATTAGATTTCCAAGATTCATTATACGAGTATCACACCGTATCGTAAACATTTGAAAAACAATCGCAAAACCATCATAAAACAATTGTAAAACTATCTTAGTACTGTCGTAAAACTATCTTAAATTATCGTGAAACTATCGCAAAACGATCGTATATCTATCGAGAAAATATTGTAAAACCATCGAAAAACTATCGTTTTTGACGAATGCTCGTAAAATGGCTAGTCCACAACAAAAAATTTTAGACTTGTTTCAATTTTTCACAACAATTTTTTTTTTCTGTTTAGGAAAGCTCCATTGGGCCCTAATGCGGAAAACCCCATCAGTTTTCTGTTTTGGAATTGATGGGTTAATACGTTACGTTTGGCATAAGGACCTAATTGGGTTTTCCTAAACGAATCCTAATCAGAACAAGCTTAGGCATGCTTTATTACGACCGCATTAGGGCTAAATTAGGCATGCCTAAACTCACAAAAAGTGAACAGTTCCTGATCTCGCTTTCAATTGCAAAATTTTCGTTTGAACATTTTTTTCACTCTCCACATTGGACGAAAATCCGAAATTTCTAAAATTGCTTAATTTAGACATACTTAATTAGACCGCCATCAGGCATGCCTGACGTTTTTTAAAATATCCCATCTAACGAATAAAACTACATTTGTCTCCATACTTATTTACAAGTGCAGAAAATCTTTTTAGACAACATAATAGATTTAAAATATATTTATACTCGTATTACATATACATATTATCTCACAGCTGGTTCCTGAAGCAAAAAATTTCATTTTAGACGGCCACGAGACGATTAGGCTTATGTTGTACAAATTGCGGTACAAGAACAACAACATTGTGGCGTCGGAATAACGAGGGCGAACCGGTTTGCAATGCCTGTGGTTTGTACTTTAAGCTTCATGGCGTAAATAGGCCTTTGGCTATGCGAAAGGATGGTATACAAACAAGGAAACGGAAGCCCAAAAAAACCGGGAACGAATCATCGCCAGGGAAAGACAAAGATATCGAGGGTAAGTGTTGAGTTCAGCTGAAATTTACTCATGAACTTTCATCAATTGCCACGCGACCCTTTCTATGTGCATTCTTCAACTTTAAATTTTTTTTTATTTTAAGATTTAAAGCCCACAATGCCATCATCTTCCAGTCATAGCAACCACCAACCAGAGCGAAGCTTAAGTATGAGTAAATTGCCCACGAGTAGCCCAAAGCACGTGTCGCTTCAACAGCAACTACATTCACCTTCTACTTCAATGCCCCAATCGAGGACACAAACCTCAACATCAAATATTTCTTCTTATAGTGCGCAGACGTCATCACCAATCAGCAGTACCGCAGTAAACCTGCACAATGGTTTAGCACTCAACAGTTCCTCCGCCGTATCGAAATATGAACATCTTCTACATGCTGGTGCAATGTCCGCAGTTTCGAATCTTTCACTAGCCAATAGCGTCGCAGGGACATCGAGTTCCGGCAGTAACTATCATTCGGCACACAACTTGGGTCAGCACTCATACACTGGCGTGAAGGCTGAAACGAACTCATCCTCCTATGATTATATGAACAACTGCTACTTCGGTGGCACGTTCGGAGCCTTGACAGCCTCCAGTAGTGGAGTGCACGGTACACCGGAACTCGCTGGGTACCATCATCAGCACAACGTCATTCAAGCAGCTAAGCTTATGGCCTCATCCTAGAACTTAAGTGCATCTTTTTAGAATGAATAAGCTGCATATGCTCGCAAGCCTTGCAATGGATATAAAGATGTAATTTAGATGCAATAATTGAGCGCCAGGCGTTTAAACATTTCCACTTGACATTGAATTCATTGAACTACTTGGACGACGCTATAGCAAAAAATCTTGATTTTCATGATTCATTTATTAGGTTTAAGCCAGCGCCTTGAAGAAGCAGGCAAACTATTTTTAAGGTTCACAACTTTGTATTCTCCTTGAAAAAAATTAATTGTTCATAGATGTTCAATTAACCGCATGAGGGCGGTTGAACATTATTTTAAAATGTCAGCGTTACAAAAGCAGTAATTCTAAGAAAAGGAGGATGTAGTAAACGCCAACTATATTCAGTTGGATATTATGCACTGCGTGTTTTCGTCCTGGACCTTTTAATTTAATTACGATTTATATTTTATAATTCAAGCTTCCTGTAAATAAGTAGGAACCACGACAAAAGTATTATGGTCATAATCTAAATCATTATATGTAGACTTTTAAAATATAAATTATTACACGAATACAAGATCTTACAGAATTCGTTTTGATTCGAAAGCTCTACTTTAAAAGTACTTTAAATGTTTATCATATTCAATAAAATAGATTTGAGCAGATCAAGGTTTTTCAACTTTTATCTACAGTATAATGGCGAAATAAGATTGAGTTGAAGTAATGGGTCCAAATACTGCCCACTAATTAGTATCTTAACAAACCCAGCGTACTTTCAATTCAATTTTTAAACAAGTTGGATAGACAGACATACGCTCCTGCCAGAAGAGTTTCGTACTCAACTTACGATAGCCGTAACCAACAACGAATAAATTCAAGAAACATTTCAACGAGATGTACATGTTTAAAAGAAAATCCGTTGTTGCTCCATTTACAAGGCTCGCCATTTTGTTGCGCTGTAACAAAAATCACTGACATAATAAATCGCCAAAATATTTACGTTACTCATCTTATCTGAAAATTTGTGGAAGATCAAATCAAAACTGCAGTGTCAAAGTCAAACTCAAAAGCGCTTTATTCAATGCTAATCGGTATAAATTTTCAAAGAATATACAACAAATGCCAAACAATAAACATACAAAAACTTAATGGCCCAAATGGCTCTCTAAATTTATACGTTATCATTAAACAAATTTCTTCAAAAAAACTCTAGCGAATTCAATTAATTAAGACTATTGCATTTTTTGAAAATCTATTGGAAAAAGGAGAAAAAACCAACCAACACTATCCTAAAATTATTTATAATTTAAACTTTGATTCTACACCTAATATGTTTTACCTTAATTCTAATAAAATTCAATTAAAAACTATCTTATACTAAAAAATTCTATAACAATGTTGCTATCCTAAGCGTTTAACCTTATCCCTTACCTAATATAATAAACATAACATATACCTAACATATACCTAACCTATACCTAATTTTTAACAAAAATAAACAACAATACTTAATGTAGCTACAATGAGCTGAAACTCAAAAACTAAATAACGAAAAACACCAAAACTGAAAATAAACACGAATAATTTAGACATTGTCATTCAGCCACCAATACCTAGATTGCGCCGTCTCAGCTCGATCAGCTTCAACGAATCTAGCAAATGAGTATCTCCATTGAAATTGTTCGTCTCGTGAACTCAAATTCGGAGGATATTTTATCTTCTTATCGGTGGCCCGTCGATATAAGTGATATATGACTGGGACGCCGTCAGAATAAAAAAACATATCGATTCATGTCCAAATACACGAATGCTTCTGGAGGAACGAAGCCAGTAGCGAGGCAAGTCGCTATATACCCGTGTGTAGGGTGGAACGGCTGTGAAATCCAAGGGTTTTCACTCACAGTCACAGATCTTGCGATATGATTCCGAAGAAATCTCAATATGAATATATCGACTCTTGTCACTTGAGCAGTTTGATAAATTCTTCTATTCGATATATAATGTTTCCAATCGTCTCAGGCTATCTGTACAAACCAGTATATGCACAAAGACATTTCCTTTCGAAAACTCTTAATTTTTCCATAGTACTAGCACTCTGGTTGTACCAGATCTAACATCCATATGTCAAAACTGGTCTAACCAGGGTCTTGTAACAGATAACTTTGACCTTTTGATCAATCTATTTGGAATGCACGAGTCTGCGTAGGGCCATGACTACTTTTAGCGCCTTACTGAGCATGATTTTGACATGTTCAGTAAAGTACAGATACTGATCGAGATAAACACCGAGGTATCGAACGCAGGATTTATGTGGAACTCGTTCTGAACTACCCTCGCCAGCCATGATGTGGAAATCTTTCCAATTACGTTTCAGGTCTTGACTGACCCCCTGCAGCGTTGTCCGAAACAAGATTGTTTCACACTTCTGCGCATTGATTTTCATTCGCCAATTGTCAGTGTACAGCTGGACATCATTGAACATTTTTTGGAGATTGCTCTGAACTATTGTAGCTTTTCGGTCTGCCGTATAGATGATCAGATCATCAGCAAACGCTACCAATGATCGCGTTGCGAGACGTTAAAATCAAAGCCGTTCAATAGCTTGCGAATGAATATTGAGAAGAGCAGAGTCGCAGTAACTGTTCGCTGCTGTAGACCATTCAAGACCTTGAACTCGCGCATTGTTGTCAGATTTCCATCAGTTATACGGGATAACATATTGCACATCATGGCGACAAGGTGTCTGGGGAACTTATCCTGAAGGTGTTTAAAAACTAGTCCATCTAGCCAAACAGAATCGAAGGCTTCCTCCATATCAATGAGACATGCTCCAACACATTGTCTATTATTGCACATGTGGTCGAATGCCTGGCACGAAATCCGATTTGGCGATCCGGTCACAACTCATATTCCTCAATGTGGGCGTTTAATGCTCTGTTGAGTATCACTTCAAACACCTTGCTGATGTTAGGCAGTAAGCTGATTGGGCGATAGCTTTTGGGGCATGAAGATTTTTTTCCTTTCTTCAAGATCGGAAATACCTAAGCCGTTTTCCACTCATTTGGGAAATATGAATTGCTCAACATGTTGTTGAATTTCGATACCAGCCCTATCGAGAAGATTTATCTCATCACTAGTGACTTCAAGATTCGATACCTTCACTCGAGACTTCTTGCGGAATATGCTATTCACTTTCGCGAAAATGCCATCTGGGTCCTGTGAGCTAATACCCCTCAATTTTTCCGCCCATTGATTGCTGACCTCACTCCTGAAGTATGAACGGACTACGTTCCGGACATTTTTTAGGTGTAATTTCAACAAAGCCAACGAGGGATGGTTGTAGTCCAAAAATCGTCGATAAATATTGTTAACTAGTGTGAGAAGGAGGCGTTTCAATCTTTTCAACCTTGCAGTTTTAGTATATGTTCTTGCTTCGGCAGAACATATACTAAAACTGCAGTGTCTGATTCGATGGAAAGTCCATAGAATCCCAAAGTCGTGTATCCTTGTTGTAGTCAGATAAATTTCAAATGGTTATAACTTCCGTGAATACGATTCAGTTTTCTTCAAACTCACAGAGTATTAGGACCTTTTGTAAGACTACTCAAATATCGAACTTCATCGAGTTAAAGGTTATCTATTCGATTTAATCGAGGAAAATATAAAATTTGAAGATTATACTATTATTAACGAAGTTGAGCGCATTTCGACTTGTAAAGTATTTGTTGTTATTTTACTCATAAAGGCCTACCTCCATGATTATTTGGATCCCAGTAAATTTTTCGCCTCCCCATGCACTCTACGAAAACGGTAGCACTGTTTAAAGACGTCCACAGCACAGTTCTCCCTTGGGAACCTTCAGTGCAAAAAAATAAATGCTAAATGAATTTCTAACCTGCATGGACTATGTTGTATCCTTTCTTATGTGAAACATGTGGCGAATTATGCTATACAAGTGTCTTGAAATCCATGAGAGCTTTGCACTTTAAATGGTCTTGTCGATGTAAGCTGAGGGCTCTTTCGAGCTCTAGCGAATGGTGGCAGACTGCTATCAACAAACATTGCTTGCTGTACGAGAAGGCTTTATTTAACGTTGGCTTTGGTCAGAGCGTGCACATTAAATAGCACTCGAAATCGAGGAGTTGTGAAATAAAAAGAAGCAAATAAATGTGTAAAAGATTGATTAAATCTTATCATGTGTTAATTTATTGCTTTGTTTTTGTTGTAATACGTATGCAATTATAATCATTTTTCCCCTACTCTATAAGTACTAACTGGTGGAACGAAACGTTAGCGAAACTCCGATCGGAGGTGCGGAGGCTATACAATGCAGCAAAACCTACTTACAAATGGGATGCTTACCATAGGGCTCTAACAAACTATAGTAAGAAAATTCGCAAGGGAAAACGCCGCAGCTTCAAAAACTTTTGTGAGAAAATCAAGAAAACCCCTACCGCAGCAAGGCCTCATAAAGCCATGGCAAAACCGGGAAACAGCCGGGATTTCTGTGATTGGTGGTGACGGCATATATTTGGGGGATTCGAGGGGACGGTGGGCCTTCTTTTTTCAAAATTTAAGGCTACAAAACACATTTTTATGATATGTGAGCATATATAAAATACCATTTATACCGTTTAGAATCATGAGTAATTTTACGAATGCAATAAATAAAAAGTCACGGGGTACGTATATCAATACCAAAATTACTAGGAAAACGACCTCATTATATAATATAGACTCTCCATCAGAAAGAGAATGTACAATTATTATTATTATTAATACTTGTAATTTTTCAAATAAATCATCATAGGTGATACTTAAAATAAATTTGGCACAGACAGGTTTAGTTACGAAAATTGTATTCGATAAGGTACAGGTTTCGTTTTATTGTTGTTAGGGTAAACAAATTACAACTCGTTTGATGTTTAAGTAGGCTTTGAGTTTATTTTAAGCAAAGCATCCATTCCAAAGCCGACGTAAGATTAGAAGCCATATGGCAGCAGCGCTTACTACTACACACATGTACGCCGACTTTTCGTGTGGCTTATATGGCGGTATATGAAGAACTGTGGACGTGTCAATATAAACTCGAGATTTTGTACGGTTACAGACGGATTTTTACAGTGAAATGTAGAATGTCCGCGGAGAACATAATAACGCTCATTGTGAAGTAAAAATTATATCAGTTCTTACAACCGTTTGATTTTTGTTGCCTTCCAAAGTGAATGAATAGGAATTTGATTATTTCTCACCGCTTAGCTATCAGTGTAAGGAGCACAAAATGTGCTTCATTTACCCTTTTTAAAAGGTGTAGGAGTAAAATGAACAGAGCAAGTTGAACTTTAAGCATACAAGAAATTCGTTTCGTGCTTTTCTCATACGAAATATAGTATATATTATGCCATGTAAGCATTTACTACTGCCGAAGTAGGCTGAAAGCTCACAGGAGCTTGTCCAAAATAGACCGACTACTACACATACAAATTGCTGTCATATACTTACGTCAGCTTTAAACATATCCAACAAATTGTCAACATTGTTTCAGTCCAGCCTTAAGTCAATTCACAAACTCCATTCTTCTATTCTGCATTCCAAGAAATCTATTAATTACTCATTCAGGGCATATTTCTACATCTCTATGCACATTAAGAAGCGCCAGTCCAGTAAGCCGACCCTAAACCATTCTCATCCTCATCCATGTCTTTACACGTCTTTCAGTTTCGAAAATATTTCTCTTTGTTGCAACTGTGAAGGAATATTCCTTGATATTTGGCGGATATAAACATGGTATTAACACTGAAGGGCTAAGGGTACTCTTACCTCTTGAAATTGGTAGAGTGAGTAGAATCTGCTCAAGAAGCTCCAGTATAGGAAAGCTGTCTTCTTTTAGAACTTCATAGCATTCAACCGGCTTCTTTATAGTTTTGAAATTGCCATATTATGGAATGTTCTTCAAGGAGCAATTTTGTGTAGGACTTTCATTAATACAGTGTCCTTTTTAAAGGAAAATAAATTTGAGTATTTAACACGAATCGACTCAAAGCAAGAAATTAAGTCTTTGTCGTTGATAGTATCGAAGATTGCTGAAATTGTTAGATTTAATATAAAACAAGCCAATGTATCCGAAGTACCTGTAAATCTTTCATTTAAATCTTTAATAATCTTGCCAAGGATTGGTATGTAAACAATTCAATTCAATTCAAGGTGCTTTATTAAGTAAATCCATAACATTTTTTATAAAAACATAAAGCAAAGTTTCAAGAACATTATACAATTAGAAAAACTTAATGGACCACTTGGCACTCTAAATTTAAACAATATCGATACTAAAATTGATTTATAAAAACATTATGTGAAATTAATCAAATGAATATTACTAAATATGATTAATCAATTGGAAAAAGGGGAAAAAAACCAACCAACGCTATTCAAAAATTAAATATAATACAAAGAACACAAAACAGGAATCTTTTGACTTATATCTAATATGTTGTTACTTACGTCTAATAAAATTTACTCAAAAAACTCTAACTTATCCTACTATAATACTTTTACAATACTCCTAACCTACAAAGTAAACCTTATCTCTTAACGAACATCACAATATACCTATTCTAAATCCTATAAGCTGATTTTAAATAACACAAACAAATAACAATTAAATGTAGCAATAATGAGCTGAAAATAAAAAGAAAACAAACACAAACGCGACACGCGAACACGAATAATTTAGTCATTGTCATTCAGCCACCAATACCATGCCAGCTCCCACCCAGCTCGATCAACCTCAACAAATCTCGCAAATGAGTATCGCCATTGTAGGTCGTGGTCTCGCGAGCTCAAATTCGGAGGATATTCTATCTTCTTATCGGTGGCCCGTCTATATATATGATATATAATCGGGACACCGTCAGAATCAAAAACATACCAATTCATGTCCAAATACACGAATGCTTCTGGAGGAATGAAGCCAGTATCGAGACAAGTCTCAATGTACCCGTCTGTAGGGTGGAACGGCTGTGAAATCCAGGGGTTTTCACTCACAGTTACAGATCTTGCGATATGGTTTCGAATGAGTTTCAAAATGAAGATATCGACTCTTGTCATTTTAGCAGTATGATAAATTCTTCTGTTAGATATATAATGTTTCCAATCCGTCTCAGGTTTTCTGTACAGACCAGTACATGCACGAAGACATTTCCTTTCGAAAACTCTTAACTTTTCCATTGTACTAGCACTCAAGTTGTACCAGATTTGGCATCCGTATGTCAAAACTGGTCCAACTAGGGTCTTGTAACAGATAACTTTGACCTTTCGGTCAATGTATCTGGAATGAAAGAGTCTTCGAAGGGACATGACTACCTTTTGCTCCTTACTGAGCATGATTTTATCATGTTCGTTATAATACAGATACTGATCGAGATAAGCACCGAGGTATCGAACGCAGGATTTATGTGGAAGCTGTTCTGTACTACCCTCACCAGCCATAATGTGGGAATTTTTCCAATTACGTTTCAGGTCTTGACTGACCCCCTGCAGCGTTGTCCGAAACAAGATTGTTTCGCACTTTTGCGCATTGATTTTCATTCGCCAATTGTCGGTGTAGCGCTGCACGTCATTAAACATTTTTAGCAGATTGCTCTGAACTACTGTGGCGCTCCGATCTGCCGTATAAATGATAAGATCATCAGCAAACGCTACCAATGATCGCGTTGGCGAGACGTTAAAATCAAAGCCTTTCAATAGCTTGCGAATGAATATCGAGAAAAGCAGAGGCGCAGTAACTGTTCCCTGCTGTAGACCATTGAAGACCTTGAAATCGCGCATTGTTGTCGAATTCCCATCAGTTACAAGAAATGATTTCCCGTACAACATATTACACATCATGGCGACAAGGTGTCTGGGGAACTTGTCCTGAAGGAGTTTAAAAATCAGTCCATCTAACCAAACCGTATCGAAGGCTTTCTCCATGTGAATGAGACACACTCCAACACATTCTCTTATATTTAGTTTCCAACAAATGTCTGAGGTTACTTTCGTTATTGCATGTGTAGTCGAATGCCTGGCACGGAAACCAAATTGGCAATTCGGCATCAACTCATACTTTCCAACGTGGGCGTTTAATGCATCGTTCAGTATCACTTCAAAAACCTTGCTGATGTTAGGCAACAAGCTGATCGGGCGATAGCTTTTAGGGCACGAAGATTCTTTTCCTTTCTTCAAGATCGGAAATACCTTGGCCTTCTTCCACTGATTTGGAAAATATGAATTGCTCAACATATTGTTGATCAATATACAATAATCTCTAATAGCAACCTCCGGCAAATGTCGAAGTACTATGTTCGGAACACCATCTATACCACAAGATTTCTTGTTGTTTATCCTGCGAAATATGACCCACAAGCGATCATAGCTAACAAAATAATCAACAAGATTCGGACGTCAATGTTTCATTAAAATGAAGAACGGATTCGCCGTTCAGGCTTGATTTGAAGTCGGAAAGTTTTGCTTCAACGACCTCTGAAAGGACTTGATTCCCTCTCTCAGGGTTTGGCGGATGGACTGATTAAAATGAGTTCCAATCAGAGCAAGTTTCTGTAATCCATCACATATGATCCTGTTCCTATTTGTATCCGGAGTCGTACTGTTGAGTTCGATACCAGCCCTATCAAGAAGATTTATCTGATCACTAGTAACTTTAAGATTCGATACCTTCACTCGAGACCTCTTGCGAAATATAGCATTCACTTTCGTGAAAACGCCACCTGGGTCCTGTGAGCTAATACCCCTCAGTTTCTCCGCCCATTGGTTGCTGACCTCACTACTGAAGTGTGAACGGATTAAGTTCCGAACATTCTTCAGGTGTAATTTCCACAGAGCCAATGTGGGATGGTTGTAGTCCAAAAATCGCCGATAAATATTGTTGACGCGCGTGAGAAGAAGGCTTTTCAATCTTTTCAACCTTGCGATGGTTGGTGTTTCATATCCTTCCATATTGTTTCGATGTTTAATCTTGGGAACTACTTTCTCCTCTCTTCGGGTGTTAGATGGCCAGAGTTTCAACAGTTGCTTCGACCATGCGTCTTCGGTGGCTTTAAAGTGATGATTCATTGAGCATTTAATAACCGCCAGGGTATCGGCATTCCATCTTACAAGCTAGAAAACCAAAATAAATCTCTCATTGAAGAGTGGAAAGCAGCCATTACGTTAACAGGTACGAAATATTATTTTAAGTGGATGCTTCTTTTATTTTTACTGTGCAAAGAAGATAGAATATTTCTGTCATATTTATTTTTATCATTGCGGCCTTTGCTTCTTTCAAATGGCATTAGTGAAGAACGAACGCCAAAATATAATAAAATTGCACCACGTATCATAGTGTCCATAACAGTAATAATAGCATAATTCTTAGGACTAGCAATTTAATGTCGGAAGAATCATCACGTAAAACTAATGTGTATGACGGCAACCATAATGACTTATCAACGAATCTTAATGGTATTGGGAGTGATACAGACAAAGCACAAAATGATTTAACAACGATGGCAAGTAGCAATAGTTACCTGGAAAGTATTGGTGCTTGTAACAATAGTAGGAAAGATAATAAAATTGCAAATAGTCAACGGAAGCGAAATTACGATACTGATTCGAGTGAAAATAGCAGTACCCACGGTTGTACTTTACGTAACAATAAGAATTTGAAGAAAAAGAGCGTCGTTCGTCGGTCTTGTCAATCGATCTCAACGAAGAAGGCACTCAAATAGCCGATGAAAGTGATGATGAAGAGATTTCTGCGCATACAACCATCGTTTCAGCCCCACCTGTTTCCAGCCACCAGCGAATCATGACGAGGAGAAAATCGGCTCGAAACCATCAAAACGGTGATCACTAATTTAAGGACTAGAATTATGTTGGACATGATAACAAACAATTTTTGTAAATTCCTACAATCTAATGCAATACTCTAAACTCAATGTGCATGTTGATTGGTTCGAAGCATACGGTATTGAAGAGAGTGTTTGCTTTTTCATTTCTTCCTTCCGAATTTACTGGCACAGTGGAAATTGCTTTACGTGCCGGGCACGCAATTATGTTTCGTCTTAACAAAAAAAAAACTTGGGTAAATAATGGTATGATGAGCTTAAGCTTGTTGGATAGAAATCTTCGTTAGAAAATAAGTGACTTTTTTTTACAATGCGGTGTTGTTAGTTGTCGCGTGCATTCGTTTGTGATAACGCTTCTAATGACTTCGGTAGTGACAAAATTGCCTAATTTCTACTGAATATACTACTCGTAGATTACGCAATTCATATGTAATGTAAAATGCGAAAGAAATGAACAAAAACAACATTAATATTGCAGTTCACAATGAGGCCTCATTAGTGTTGTGACCAACTCCCAGTCCATCCCATAAGTTTGTTTTTGTGTTTATGTTATTTAAGACGAAATTTTTAAGCAACACCCCCAATAAACGAATTTAGAAGACAAAAAAAAATTTTAAGAATGACATGTAAAACGGCGCAGTGTTTTTTTTGTTAAGAAAACAAAAAAAACTCATGTAACGTAGCATGTTTGTAAAGTAAACTTGTTTTCGACGCAAGTACAAGATAAAGACGAAATTCGTCCTTTTCTATAAAAGCAAACACATTTCATAATCTTCAAAAAGTGTGTCACTTTGAACACATTAACTCTTATCTGAAAATTGTTTTATGGTTCTCTTTTATTGAAGAATACAATGAAGTTAAAATGAATTGCTGACCGAAAAAAAAACTATTTTAAGTTTTCCATAAAATTATTTTCAATTTTAGGTTATGTTATTCATTAAACTTGAAGTATTTATTTATTCAACATATATGTTAGTTTAAACTTAATTTGTTCATGCAACATTCTTTAAATTTTAATCATATTTGAATAATTTTTATGTAATTTTTAACATGTTTCTTCATGATATAAGATGCTTTATTACTTCGTTCAAAGTACCAATAAAAGATCTTGGAACATTTTAGAATATTAATTATAGTTTTGAGATGGTTCATAGCGTAAACAAATTTCGCTATGTTTTTGAATTTATTTAACAAAAATGTTTCATTCGTTTGATCGTACACAAATAATTTATCCACTCCGCACTATGAAGTTCATATTGTTGATTTCTATAAATGCAACTATTTTAATAATAAAATTGTTTACTCCAGATAACATATGTACTTCGAGCATAAAAAACTAAAAAAAAAAAAAAAAGGGAAAAATTTAATAACTTATAAGTTAATTAACTTCAAGTTTCTGACTCGACCTTACGAAACGCTATTTTTATTCTAACATTTTAATTCCTTATTAGATTTACATAATTTTAACTTACTATTTCATTTCGCAAGATTTTTTTTTAATGAGTTAAAAATTACATAAGTCCATTCCAGTTAACTTTGAATTCGATTTCTTTCGAATTGTAAGTTTTAGAAATAATTTTATAATATTGTCATTTAATTTCGCAAGAATTTAGAATGAGTTTCAGCCCTTCTAATAAACTAAACCCAACTTTAAATCCTATTGTATAAACAGATATGCTCACATAATTATTAACAATGAAATTTACATTACTAGTTAGCTCAAGATTTCGTTGTATCACACAAAGGATGATGTTTATTTTCACGATGCTAAGTAATAATATCTATATTCCGTTCAATAGCAACAACTCTATATAATTTCTCTGTTTATTAGAATTTTAGTGCTCTTTTAGAAGTAGACTACGCGCATATGAGATTAAAAGAAGGAATGTATTTTTATCAGTTTAAATAATTAAAATGGATTGCTAAATTTAATCACGACTTTCCTTTTCAGCGGGAAAGGAAGTGCAGGGTAGGTATGCCGTCGCGAGGGTAGGGTTTCGAAAAATCCGCTGAGGTCGGTTTCGCGTCGCGCGCGGTACGCGGTACCTTTGTTGTTTTGTCGTTTTATTAGAGTAGCTTTCGTCGGGATGAGTTAAAGTAGTATACTTTTCGGTACCGCGTCGGAAATTCGGGAACGCGAAATAAAAATTAGCTTTTGTATTTTTGACTGGATAATGAAGAAATACGGAGTAACGTAGAATAGGTTTCCTCTCCGTATGGTTTTGTATTTGTAACGCCTTTTGAAAACGGGCGTGTACAGGTGGCTGAATATTGTAATTGAGCGTAACCCATTCGGAGACCCGCGACCGAAATCCTCTCCGAACTAGCTGGCCGACAAGCAGCCACCGCGTGAATGGGTTACGGTGCACGGATTGGTTGACCGGTTGGTACCATCCGTTGGCACTACTCAGACTTAACGTCTAGAACCGATGAGAGGTCGGTTCCGCGTTCGGACCTAAAATGTTTAAAAATCATTACAATTTTCATGTTGAACTGGAATGAGAAATGCATCATCTCTTTGATGATTGATTTCCATCACGATTGCGTAATGATCGCTATCGTAAGGAAGCACCTGCAGTTTCCGTTGAGGATTATTAAAGTTGACTTATCAACGAATCTTAATGGTATTGGGAGTGATACAGACAAAGCACAAAATGATTTAACAACGATGGCAAGTAGCAATAGTTACCTGGAAAGTATTGGTGCTTGTAACAATAGTAGGAAAGATAATAAAATTGCAAATAGTCAACGGAAGCGAAATTACGATACTGATTCGAGTGAAAATAGCAGTACCCACGGTTGTACTTTACGTAACAATAAGAATTTGAAGAAAAAGAGCGTCGTTCGTCGGTCTTGTCAATCGATCTCAACGAAGAAGGCACTCAAATAGCCGATGAAAGTGATGATGAAGAGATTTCTGCGCATACAACCATCGTTTCAGCCCCACCTGTTTCCAGCCACCAGCGAATCATGACGAGGAGAAAATCGGCTCGAAACCATCAAAACGGTGATCACTAATTTAAGGACTAGAATTATGTTGGACATGATAACAAACAATTTTTGTAAATTCCTACAATCTAATGCAATACTCTAAACTCAATGTGCATGTTGATTGGTTCGAAGCATACGGTATTGAAGAGAGTGTTTGCTTTTTCATTTCTTCCTTCCGAATTTACTGGCACAGTGGAAATTGCTTTACGTGCCGGGCACGCAATTATGTTTCGTCTTAACAAAAAAAAAACTTGGGTAAATAATGGTATGATGAGCTTAAGCTTGTTGGATAGAAATCTTCGTTAGAAAATAAGTGACTTTTTTTTACAATGCGGTGTTGTTAGTTGTCGCGTGCATTCGTTTGTGATAACGCTTCTAATGACTTCGGTAGTGACAAAATTGCCTAATTTCTACTGAATATACTACTCGTAGATTACGCAATTCATATGTAATGTAAAATGCGAAAGAAATGAACAAAAACAACATTAATATTGCAGTTCACAATGAGGCCTCATTAGTGTTGTGACCAACTCCCAGTCCATCCCATAAGTTTGTTTTTGTGTTTATGTTATTTAAGACGAAATTTTTAAGCAACACCCCCAATAAACGAATTTAGAAGACAAAAAAAAATTTTAAGAATGACATGTAAAACGGCGCAGTGTTTTTTTTGTTAAGAAAACAAAAAAAACTCATGTAACGTAGCATGTTTGTAAAGTAAACTTGTTTTCGACGCAAGTACAAGATAAAGACGAAATTCGTCCTTTTCTATAAAAGCAAACACATTTCATAATCTTCAAAAAGTGTGTCACTTTGAACACATTAACTCTTATCTGAAAATTGTTTTATGGTTCTCTTTTATTGAAGAATACAATGAAGTTAAAATGAATTGCTGACCGAAAAAAAAACTATTTTAAGTTTTCCATAAAATTATTTTCAATTTTAGGTTATGTTATTCATTAAACTTGAAGTATTTATTTATTCAACATATATGTTAGTTTAAACTTAATTTGTTCATGCAACATTCTTTAAATTTTAATCATATTTGAATAATTTTTATGTAATTTTTAACATGTTTCTTCATGATATAAGATGCTTTATTACTTCGTTCAAAGTACCAATAAAAGATCTTGGAACATTTTAGAATATTAATTATAGTTTTGAGATGGTTCATAGCGTAAACAAATTTCGCTATGTTTTTGAATTTATTTAACAAAAATGTTTCATTCGTTTGATCGTACACAAATAATTTATCCACTCCGCACTATGAAGTTCATATTGTTGATTTCTATAAATGCAACTATTTTAATAATAAAATTGTTTACTCCAGATAACATATGTACTTCGAGCATAAAAAACTAAAAAAAAAAAAAAAGGGAAAAATTTAATAACTTATAAGTTAATTAACTTCAAGTTTCTGACTCGACCTTACGAAACGCTATTTTTATTCTAACATTTTAATTCCTTATTAGATTTACATAATTTTAACTTACTATTTCATTTCGCAAGATTTTTTTTTAATGAGTTAAAAATTACATAAGTCCATTCCAGTTAACTTTGAATTCGATTTCTTTCGAATTGTAAGTTTTAGAAATAATTTTATAATATTGTCATTTAATTTCGCAAGAATTTAGAATGAGTTTCAGCCCTTCTAATAAACTAAACCCAACTTTAAATCCTATTGTATAAACAGATATGCTCACATAATTATTAACAATGAAATTTACATTACTAGTTAGCTCAAGATTTCGTTGTATCACACAAAGGATGATGTTTATTTTCACGATGCTAAGTAATAATATCTATATTCCGTTCAATAGCAACAACTCTATATAATTTCTCTGTTTATTAGAATTTTAGTGCTCTTTTAGAAGTAGACTACGCGCATATGAGATTAAAAGAAGGAATGTATTTTTATCAGTTTAAATAATTAAAATGGATTGCTAAATTTAATCACGACTTTCCTTTTCAGCGGGAAAGGAAGTGCAGGGTAGGTATGCCGTCGCGAGGGTAGGGTTTCGAAAAATCCGCTGAGGTCGGTTTCGCGTCGCGCGCGGTACGCGGTACCTTTGTTGTTTTGTCGTTTTATTAGAGTAGCTTTCGTCGGGATGAGTTAAAGTAGTATACTTTTCGGTACCGCGTCGGAAATTCGGGAACGCGAAATAAAAATTAGCTTTTGTATTTTTGACTGGATAATGAAGAAATACGGAGTAACGTAGAATAGGTTTCCTCTCCGTATGGTTTTGTATTTGTAACGCCTTTTGAAAACGGGCGTGTACAGGTGGCTGAATATTGTAATTGAGCGTAACCCATTCGGAGACCCGCGACCGAAATCCTCTCCGAACTAGCTGGCCGACAAGCAGCCACCGCGTGAATGGGTTACGGTGCACGGATTGGTTGACCGGTTGGTACCATCCGTTGGCACTACTCAGACTTAACGTCTAGAACCGATGAGAGGTCGGTTCCGCGTTCGGACCTAAAATGTTTAAAAATCATTACAATTTTCATGTTGAACTGGAATGAGAAATGCATCATCTCTTTGATGATTGATTTCCATCACGATTGCGTAATGATCGCTATCGTAAGGAAGCACCTGCAGTTTCCGTTGAGGATTATTAAAGTTGAATTTAAGTCTTGGGTCAGCAATGCAAAGATCCAAATATGAATTTGTCCTAGGGTATGTTGGGAACTCCGACCCATATAGTTTGCACTTGTATTCAATCTGGTTCTCTGTTATCCACGATTTTAGGAGTACTCCTCTTGGATTATTGGTGGCGTTCAGCCATGAAGTATGCCGGGCATTTAGATCTCCAGGCAGAACATAATAATTATTGCAGCCTGTTCAGTTCGAGTATTTGAAACAAGGAATCGAGTTCCTCCTTGAACTTGAGCACGTTTCCACTAGCTGCATAGGCAGAGATAACAAAGAAGTTATCCCCACCTTGCAGTGAGATTTTGATAACGGACACTTCAAGACATTCAAAGCTTTTGAATCCGACTTTATCAATAGTTTGGAAACAATAGGGTCTGCTAGCCAATATCCCTGTGCCACCTCCCCCATCACAATTTACCCTATCGTTTTTTACGAATTCAAAATCCTTGAATGTCATGGAGTACCATGAATTGAGGTGGGTTTCAGTGAGAAGCAGGATGTCAGGCTTTTGCTTGACAAGGAAATCTAGCAGATAGTCACGTCGATGTATAGCAACAATCGAGTTGACGTTGATCGAGATGAGACGAAGTCCATCCACGGGAATGTGGCTGATTGACAAATTATTTCGAGACATTTAAGTTAAGACGCTGAAAAATTAGATTAATCCTCGCGTCCTGCTTGTCCATTCTGCCAGACAATGAATCAAGCTGTTGAGTAATTTTAGTAAGCAGCTCATTATTGCTACTTACATTATTAATACTAGGCTCTACTGGTCCTCTCGAGGTGAGTGCAAATGATACCCCGGGTTTGAACGGATTTGGAGCTATACTGTGGCGTTTTACTTGATTTTGCTGCGGTATAATTTTATTTTTTGCATCTTGATAACGGAAGCATCCTCAATATGATGCTGGATGACCAAATGTGCGGCAGTTAACGCAATATAATTTTTCTTTGGGCTCCGTCTGAGCCAATTTGCACTCACCAGGAGCATGCACTTCTTTGCACTTCACACATCTGTAGTGCATGGCGCAATTGGCGGACGAATGGCCAAATCGTTGACACCGGTAACACTGGTTGACCTCTTGTTTCTGTAATCGCTCCTACCTCACAACTCTATAATTCAAGTACCTTATCTGTTGAAGGGTACTTGGGCTGCTAGTATTTGTTATTTGTACCAAATAACAAGGTAACTCTTTATTCTCAATGGTTGATCTTCTTGTTACGAAATTTTTCACCAAAACGAACTCTACATTTGGTGCAGTTTCCTGCAGCATTGCAAGAAGATCACAACATGTTCTCCACAATCCAGGCCCTTCAACAGAAAGGTCTGATTTTTTTCGCTTTTTGGGGTGTATGTGAAGTGGGGAACCTCTACAGATTTTAACGCGTCTTTAGTTGCTTGAAAATCAACCAGTGATTGCGTTTTGATGGTTATTTTTTCTGAGTTTACTCTCTTGATCTCGAAATTTTTAATTTTTCGTTCGGCCGCCAACAGCCGAACCATGTCGCTACCACGTTGTCCAAAAACGTTTATTGGTGGGACTTCGTCCTTCTTCTTACTAACATCAATTTGGCCCAGAGGACCAGCAGAACCACTAGTTGGTTTTTTTCCAAGATTTTTTTGTTTTAAATTTTTTATGAAATTTATATTATTATTATTATTTGATCGTATACCTTCTGACGTGGATGGTTCCGTTTCGTTTCTTAAGTTCGTCTGTGATGTCTCTGCTTCCAATTCCATGAATTCGCCTAGTTCCTTAAGGGCCGCATAATAGTTTCGGCTTTCGTTTGTGCCATCTGCACTTAGAATGTCTTCGGTTTTATCATAGCTTTTCTTCAAAATATTTGCTTTCTTTTTTGTCTCCTCTTGCTTCTTCTCTTTTCTTTCTAACGTACTTATTAATCCTTTCATTGTTTCGTCCATTGAATATATTCTCTGCTTAAGTTCGTCATTTTCACGTCTGATTTGTTCCATCTCAGCGCTGGGCTCCATTATTTGCAGCTTTCGTTGCATTTCGTCGGATTTTTCGCTGATAATTCGCCTTTTTAAAGTTTTATCTATCTGCAGTTCTTGATTGTCAGCATTAAATTTCCTTTGCTGTTGTGCTTCAGCGGGATCCCCCATCCCAGCGGGGGAGGATTATTCAGGTGCTGTTCTGTTGTAAACAGCCTTTGTTTTGTTTCCAATTGATTGTTCCAATAGATATATATATAAGTTTTAACGATGTTAAAAAAAACGAATAACTTTTTGAACTAACTAACCAATTTGACAGTTGAATATTTAATTGAATAAAATTAACTTTCTGACAGGAGCAATTAAAAACACGTCTAGTCACTACGAGTGCTAGACGTAGAATATTGGTATGTAAACTGACCTCTCCCAATGTTTCATCACACCAGACTTATTATTGTCATCTGACGTTTGAGGGTAATTTTGCCTATTGCAGGTTTACAACCTTTTTTTCACTGAATAGCTGATTTATTTCTATTTATATTACAGTTTTTGCTGTCGTGCACATGTTTGACGTTTGAGGGTAATTTTGCCTATTGCAGGTTTACAACCTTTTTTTCACTGAATAGCTGATTTATTTCTATTTATATTACAGTTTTTGCTGTCGTGCACATGTTTGACGTTTGAGGGTAATTTTGCCTATTGCAGGTTTACAACCTTTTTTTCACTGAATAGCTGATTTATTTCTATTTATATTACAGTTTTTGCTGTCGTGCACATGTTTTTTTTTATTTTCTTTAGTGAGGGACCTGCGACATTGCAGCTGCATGTAAACTAGTGAAGAGTGTTAGAGAGTATTTTTGAGATTCATGACTAGCAAAACGACTCCCAAACATACATAATTTGAGAGAGTGCGCTTTGATGTCGTGGCGGGAGAGTCACTCGGGGATTTACCTTTGAGAAGATAACATTGTTCTACATTAGATTGTGATTAATAAATAAACTGGATGTATACAGTTTTTGTATTTGTAATTCTAAGTAATAATACACACAGGCACATTATTCTATAAAAAGAAAACAAGGAACTGTGTATCGTATTTGCAAAAGTAGTTCGTAAGCAACATAAGTGTAGTTCATAAGCAACATAAGTGTAGGAATGAGACAAGTCAATCCTAATAACAGTTAGGACATATAATAGTAATTTATTTAATAAATTATACTGAGTACAAAACCAATAATAAGAAAACAAAACACCCATCTACTTCGAAGATCGTTCAAAAACTGACTCGTCATAATTTTCATTTCAATTCCTTTTTTTAATTAATCTACTTATACTTAACTGTCAATTGTAACAAGTATTTGTGTGAAGAGTGTATATCATTTCTTCTCTCACTCTTCGGTCCTACATTCACACAAATGAGTTTTTATCACTCATTCTCATATTCGACACTGGGTTCTTCACACTCTTTATTATTAAGTTCGACTTCTTTGCGCTCTTCCTTGTCGAGCTCACTTTTCTCGTCTTCGGGTGCTGTTGCATCAGTCTCATTATGAGCGGGCCAAGGCTTCATGAAATCAGATGCAGCAGTTGTACAAATAGGTCCTTCATGCCCGCCTGTTTTATCCACTCAATATCTATTATTTTTCATCTTCGAGGGTATTTTATATGGACTCAAGAATTTTGTATGGAACTTAACTACACTCCCAAACTTTGTTTTGTCAAGTAAACGAAATGATGAAATCCCAAAAAGAGCTCATGGAAGTCACTTAAAAATAGGCGAAAATATTCAAATCCAAAAACTCAAAAGTGAATAATGAAACAAGTACTACCAAGCAAGTCAAGCACCTTATAACTGCTTCTACTCCAAATTTAAAAAATGACAAAGTCGATGAGCAAGGTTGAGAAACCTAATGATTTGTCAGTAACAAATGTATCTCAAGAACAATTAACAACGATTCACCCACTCATTAAGAAGATTTAACTCATACTTTAGCTCAATTACAAAACTCTCTTGTATTGAAACGGAGACCAAACAAAGTAGAAATTAAGTGCGACTATAAATTGGTTCAGAAATTGCCATTGAACCTTTGGTTAGACTATGCAATTTCAGAATTAAAAGCCAAAGATTTACTCAACATAATAGATGATAACATTCCCCTTCCGCCAGATGCCAAGCTTGAACAAAGGAACAAACGTAATTGTATAGTCAGCGACATAATACTTAACCACTAAGATACTTACTTTCATAAGATAGTTCTGGAAGCTCAATGCAGTAAAGCAATTATTAAATTAATAAAAAATAATAGATAAATAGAAATTAATGTCACTGAGGTTTCAGTTAACGGAACTTTATAGAGTAAAGAAGGGTTAAAAATGAAATGATTGGAGCTTTTTCTAAGAGATTAGATGCAGTTGTGAGAGAACATGGAAACTGTGACGCCACCATACCACTTTCGGATATTGAAAAGAGATCAGCATCTCACGAGGGCTGTCCAGGAATCAACAGACGTTTTGGCCTGACGTGGTAATGGGCGGGACTAACACCGGCCATCTTGGCGTTAGAGTGTTCCTTCACTCAGTACGCGACCAACTTTAGTAGCTTGCGCATCGCGCCTATCATACTTTGTATACAGTGGAGCATTAAAATGAACGCTGCAATTGAAAACCCCTCCGGCTGTGAAGAGCGATCTGTGATAAGACTTTTGGTGGCGAAAACGCTCAGAAAATTAAGACTTGCGATACAAGATAAGCGCCGGGGAAAAGTCAGCAAGAAAGTTTTGTTCCTCCACGACAACGTACCCAAAAGTTTTTGGAGGATTTACTTTGGGAAATTTTCAATCATCCTCCGAACAGGCTAGATTTGGCAACGAGCGAGGAAGACATGGCTTGCTGCGTTTTGACGCTGACCTGTATGCCGGTGTAAGCCAGTAGTTGAACTGGAACGCCACCACGATGAAACAAATGACAACGGTCAGCGCCTGATTGACTTTGCATGTAGCAGAAATCTATTTATACGTTCGACTTGCTTCTAACATTGACTCATTCATCAAATGACCTGGGTATCAACGGATGGCAACACACAAAACCAGATCGACCATGTTCTGATTCAACAACGTTAGGCCTCGAGCATACTTGACGGTCGTACATGCCGAGGAGCCAATCGTAGCTCAGAAAATTACTTGATCAAATTATCATATCGATGTCGTATGTCAAAGGCATATTCGGCAAAGACCAGCCCACTACAAAAATTTGACATCGAAAGGCTCCAAACGGTGTATGTGGCCAAAAATTTCACGAAGACCCTCGACAACCAGCTAGCTCCCAGTTTATCAGACGCATCGTTAAAGACGAGTAACGACGTCTGGATGGAAGTGAAAGCGGCTATTAGAGCCGTGGCAGAACAGGTGATCGGACATCAAGTCCGGCGCAAGACGAATGATTGGTTCAATGATGAGGCCCAGAATGCGTTAGATAAAAAGAATCAGGCGTACAAAGAATACGTAGGTAGAAAAACCAGGACGAAGAGAGAACACTATGAAAATCTCAGGAGACTAGCGAATAAGATAATTAGGATTAAGAAAAAAATACTATGATGACCAATTGAGAAGTATAGATGTAAGTTTAGCGAGCAACAACACAAGACAAGCATACAAAGTAGTGAAAAGCCTGAAACGTGATTATCAGCCCAAAGCCACGCTCTGTCGTGATGATATCGGTAATATCATCGCTGATGAAACCAAAATTTAGGAAAGATAGCATCATATTTCAAGAACCTCCTTAATCCTCCGCACAGCTCCAGAACATCGGAGCCCCATTGTCCCCACCAACTCTGGATGCACTTTGTTCCGCCATCAAAGTCCAAAAGAATAATAAAGCGCCGGGCATCGATGAGATCCCAGTGGAGCTCATCAAATATGGTGGCAGTAGTGTTCATAAAGCTATTCACAAGGACATCTACCACATTTGGAAAGAAGAGCATATGCCGAAAGAGTGGAGCCAATCAATTATATTCCCTATCCACAAAAAGGGTGATAAGCTACAGTGCGAAAATTATAGAGGCATATCACTACTTTGTAAGGCGTACAAAATATTTTCTAAAATCTTAGAAAATAAAATCGGATCATACGCCAACAGTATTATTGGGGAATATCAAGATGGTTTTAGAGCAGGTAGATCGACAACAGGCCAATTGTTCACAGTCAAGCAGGTACTTGAAAAATGCTGGGAGTTCAACATAGACGTACACCAAATTTTCGTTGACTTTAAGCAAGCATACGATAGTATTGATCGTAACGCACTATACCAAATAATGCTTTGGTTTGGCATCCCAGCCAAATTAGTCCGTCTTACCAAAATGACAATGTCGTCAATGACCTCCCAAGTCCGCATCAGTAACCAGATCACCGATACGAGTATGCGGTATTTTGGTAAAAGTTGGAAAATTGAATGGTGTTATAAGAATTTTAAATTCAGCTTCGCTAAAATTAGAACAAATGCAATAAATTAATAATTACATTAACTGCAAATAAAATACTAAGATAGAACCGTGCATATAGATGTTGTTTTATCAGTTTAATCTATTGCAATATAAGAATATATGTACTTGTTACATGGGTTTCGAGAGGGGTCAATTGGTATGTGCGATCGCCTCTCCGCAAAAATAACGTCTTGCACGCCGTACGGATTGACGACTTGGGAGAATGCATACGATTTCATTCCTTTTTTGCGACATACTTACCTTCACAAAAGCAGAATGTTTGGTGATGATAATTTTTTGCTTTTATACTCTAGCAACAAGAAAATGGCAAGCGGTTAAAAACAACACACAGTGTAATGAGAAACGAAATGGTTCAACGGTTTTAAGCCCTGTTGCAAAGAATACTAAGGATGGCATCTCAGGGTAACGGAATCGAAGTGTATTGAACTTCCATAACGTTAGCTCGGTACGGCAGCGGGAATTGGGAAGAAAATGATTGCCAGACTGGTTTTTTGATTTAGTGAGTCTGGATTTGGATTGAAAATTGGATGGGAGTGTGTTTTTGTGGTGTTAAGGTGATTCGGAATTGTTAGTTCAGAGAGAAGATTTTTCATTGGGAAGTAGTAGAGTGAATAACAAGATTTGAGTGGGTGAGAATGTTGACGAGGAGAATTTTTGGATTATCAGTAATTATTGTGATTAAATTTTGTTGTGCCGCTTCTTTGAGTGACAATAGTGCACGCCTATTTAAAATACTTGGAAAGGATATCAATAATTATAACAACTTGTGCTTAAAGTGGGTGAAGATTTTGACGAGAAGAATTTTCGGATGATCCGTAATTTATTGTGAATAAATCTTGTTGTGCCCTTTCATTGAGTTGCAATAGTGCACATCTACTCTGAAGTTCTTTGAAAAGATATTAATGATTAGAACAACTTGGGCTTAAAGTGTATAAACGATAAAAAATAATATAGTAAAAGAAGATCAGTTTAATAAATTTTGTAAATTTTAGCAGTTGCCCTATTCCCCTTCCAGTTCTAGAGCACTCCACAGCCGTACAAAAGGTATTACTCAACCTTTTGTACGGCTGTGGAGTGTGGAGTGCACTAAGCCCGTAAGCCGAAGGTCTCTGGTTCAAGTCTCGTTGGCGGCAACGAGATTTAGTTCGAGTGGTTCTTCGGACGGACTATAAGCCCTATTCCCCTTCCAGTTCTAGAGCACTCCACAGCCGTACAAAAGGTATTACTCAACCTTTTGTACGGCTGTGGAGTGTGGAGTGCACTAAGCCCGTAAGCCGAAGGTCTCTGGTTCAAGTCTCGTTGGCGGCAACGAGATTTAGTTCGAGTGGTTCTTCGGACGGACTATAAGCCTATTCAGTTATGATACGTGCTGGTTTAAAATCAAAACGTATCGCAGCTGGGTGGACGGACACACGGCCAAAGCGTGATAATGATCATATCACCTTGTAGAGTGCCGATACGTTCAATCATGATAATGAGATAATCTAGCTATCTCTAAAGCGAAGGCCCGAAAGGGGCTGTAGGGCTACAAAGAAGAATATTGAATTATTTTTTTTTTCAATTTCTGTATTTCTTCTTTTATTTCTTTTGTTACTCATGAATTAATTTTTTTGGGAATTATTTTCTTCATATTTGATTGTAGATTAATTTCAATTTTAATAATAACAGTTTTGAATTTGATTAAAATTTGTTTAAAAATGGGGGCTTTATTTAATTAAATTTGCGTATCTTAATTATCTTTGGTGAATGGTTATGTGGAAATTAAGTTAAGAAAAATATAAGATCATGAATTACTAGATATACAAATTTTTCAATTCTCATTACGTCCTTCTCCCCTCCCTTCCGTTTCTTTTTGTGTTAGTGTGATAACCTCGATCTTTGCGCCCTATGTCACTGACGCCGACCAGCAGATTCAGACACCCTACGCAACTGATATCGTTGGATGACGGCATGTGCGCTCAGTTTGACCCGTCAGGAAAAATTCGTGTGAAAAATCAAAAAATTTCAGGAATTGGAGATAGCGTTTTATAAGGAAATTATGAACTTATTGCGACGCGTGGGCGTTTCTTGCGCACGAAAAGCATCATTTAGATACGGATTGCAGCTATTAGAGCTGATTGTTTCGCGAGGAAAGAGATGTCGAAGCCTGTCACAAAATCGAATGAAAATACATACATATATCCACTGCCTGGAAGATGGAAGATGTAAACTATAAGGAAAGAATCAAAAAACTACAGGAAGCAGGAACACCGGCAAAGGCAACCAAAGGCGTAAGCACTTATAACAATACACTACTACCATGAAAATAAGCAGAATCGTGAAAAATGCAAGAAATGCTGGCACAAATGCAAGCTCAAAAGTGTGTCGAAAATTCTGATTAGTTATTTTTATTTTATTATTTTTTTTCCAAACCACATAAAATACGATTCATGAAAATGAACACAAATTTTAAAACATGGTGGAGAGTTGCACGTATTTTTTACATTACGCTTCTTCTAGTATGTACAAATTGGAAACTATTTTTGGTTTTAATTCAACAATTCCTTCAATCAAAATAAGTCGATTTCACACGTTCTAGTTTTTTCTCAGTTTATAATACTTGATTTAATCCTGTAATTTTTATGATAACGGTGCCATTCTTATTTTATTTTATTTTAATTCCAAATCTTACAGGCGGTTTGCCCAATTACAAGATATTGAATACAATAATGATAAAAACCAAAAACATACTGAATGAATTAGTTGGAACTGTACAAATTATTCAAACATTAAAGAATTACGTGTTAAATAATTTTTCTCTTAGCAAAGACTTAAAACTAAAAAATGAAGAAGGAAATGGACCAAGCTCAAGATTATTGTGGCCTCTAGGGAGGCGCACCATAGCAGAGTGAAAATAAACATTGGTACGTGCAAAAGGAGTGACTAAGGTTTGACATGATCGAGTAGTTCTTGCAGAAACCCGTAAATGTATATTGTCTATAAGATATGAGTCGATCAGACGGTGGTAAAGTTTGAACAAGAAACATTCATCTAAATAAAGACGTCGATCACAAAGAGATGGTAAACGCAAAAAGTTAAGCCGATCTGAATAGGAACAATACGGAATTTTAAACTTGTAAAATAAGTATTTAGTGAATTTTCGCTGAACTAACTCTAAGGCAGTAGTAAGATATTCTTGATGTGGAGACCAGATTTGGGTAGCGTATTCTAAAATACTTCGTACGAGAGAAACGTAAAGAAGGGACGCAGTGTGAGTATCACTAAATATGTGGACATGACGCAGCACAAAACCAGACATTTTTGTAGCCCTATTGATAACATGAGAGATGTGTCTCTCAAACTTTAATTTAGAATCGAAGATGACTCCAAGATCCTTGCAATGTGAAACACGCGCGAGGGGCATATCGTTTATGTTATACTGGTAAACTATAGGTTCGCGTTTCAATGAGAAAGACATTACGTGGCATTTTGGGATATTTAAATGGAAATTGTTAGATAAACACCAGTTGCTTAACGTAATCAGATCGTTATTCAAAATGCTGCAATCAGCAGTACTATCTATTTGTCTAAATAGTTTCAGATCGTCAGCATAAAGCAAAGATGACGAATTTAGCATAGGTGGGAGGTCATTGATAAAGAAGATAAATTAGAGTGGTCCCAGAATAGAACCTTGAGGAACTCCTGAAGTAGGACTAAAATATGGAGACAAATTTCTGTTCAGACGCACACAACACAACCGGGAAGAAAGGTAGGACTTGAGCCAGTATATTAATATTTCCGGAAAACCATAATGATTGAGCTTAATAAGTAGGATGTTATGAGGAACTGTGTCAAAGGCCTTGCTAAAGTCCGTATAGATAGCGTTCATTTGTGCCTGAGAGTCCAGAGCTAGAGGAACACTGTTAGAGAACTCAAGTAGGTTCGTAGTAGTTGATCTGCGCGGAAGAAAACCATGTTGCTGATCATGAAAGATGGGTGATAGCTCAGGGATTAATTTGAGGTACATAGCTCTTTCAAATATTTTTGAAAAACACGATAGGATAGATATTGGCCGATAGTTTGCGATATCAGATGGATTGCCTTGTTTGAAAATTAGAGTAATGAAGGCAACTTTCCAACATTCAGGAAATAAGCCAGCAGTTAAGCTAAGGTTGAAAAGAAAGGATAGGGGAAAAGACAAAGCAGTAGAAAGTGATTTGATAAAAAAGCAAGGAATCCCATCCGGGCCAGGGCCGACAGATCCATTTAGGTTATGGATAATTGATTCGATTTCGGGCGGAGAGAACGAAAAAGAGGACTGGAAGGTTGGATGGAAAAAGTTTGGAAAATAATTACCAGCAGCTGAGGGGGCATTGAACGTTGAGGCGAAAAATTGAGCGAACAATTTTAAGATAATTTCTGGGGTGTTTGCGTGCAAATTCTCCAGAAACATTTTATTAGGTATAGGAGGAGAGGTCTTTAAAGATCGTATGTATGACCAGAAACGTTTAGGATGGTTAGACGAAATAGATTGCTCAATAGAGCAATAATAATTTTTTAGTGCACGTTTGACTTCGGTCTTCGCTAAGGAGCGCAATCCACAATACTCTGAACGAGCTTCCACTGAACAGGATTTCTTGGATATCAATCTGGCTTTCTCTTCATTTTTAAGGGCATTGTACACATCGGCAGTAATCCAGGGGGCATCAGACCGATTATTCGGTGAATATAAAGGGGTTCTTAAGACAAACAATCTTATGATGTTAATATGTGCTGTGCAAAATTTTTCAATAGTAATCCGAATCGAGAAAAAAATCAATCAATCTCATCGTATGCCCAGCAAAAATTGATTTTAACCCTAGATACATAACGTTCTTTGATACTCCTGACAGCATAACATGAGGTCGATATGATTCACACATGATTTCTACCCAATAGCGCTATTGTTATTTCGTAATTTAATTTAGTTTATGAATTCATATTTTAAGACTTGTCCAAGAAATGAAATAAATAAATTTATGGGTTTATATTATTTCTATTTCTCTTGAAAATAAACAAAAACTAAAATCCTTTGGTAAAATCACATATAACAAACCTACCTGTATATCTATTTCTCTGAAGTAAATCTACTTATCTAGCAACGCATTTAAATTTCAAAAAAAATATAAAAAATATTAAAATAACAGTCTCAAAATGAACTACATACACTCCAAACAAGTAAATACTTATGCTCTCCACAAACAGGCTTTCTACATTTATTGCACTCTGCTTGAGTCTTTCTTCTTAGCTTCCATGGACAGAAGGCACAATATTTCCTTTTCTTTTAGGCTGGTTCATCTTTGTCTTGTAATGAGGTTGCGGCAGAAGTACTTGGTAGCACATTTTGTATGTTTTTGCGTAATCTGCGACTCAGAGTAGGAACTTGAAGCCTTTTCTCCATCCATGGCTTTGCAAAGTCTTCATAAACGCACGCCTATATAGGGGTTTTTTGTTATTTGAAATAACATTGTGGCAATAAATGACGTGGCTGTTGACAAAAACCATGTTCACATGCCATAGGCCATCTATTTGTCTTTCTACTGCATGACATCAGCGAGCACATTTGGTCGAACGAATCGACTCCCCCTTTGTCTGATTGTAGAATTCTATCATATTGGGTTTTCCGGGGCTTGATGTTACGACACCGTCCTTGCCACAGGATGAGAGCAAATACACCATCTTTGCAGGTTTTGGTTTATATGACAATAAAGTTAGTGGGCTGTCGTAGCAAAACATGGAAGTTCCGGCAGCTCTGGATCTTGTATTTTTTAGCTCTTCCGGTATTTCCTTTTTTTTTGAGCGCATTGTACCGACAAAAGTTAATTTGTATGGCTCCTGAAGCAAAGATTTTGCCAGAGGTACGGATGTAAACCAATTATTACAGGTTTTATTCCTACAGGACCCATGGATGGTTCTAGATAGCTCCTTCATGTAATATTCTCCAAGTGGAAGTCCATTTGTTTCTGTTCCCTTACCTAAATAGAGAATGGCATCGAACATGTATTTTGTCGAGCTATCGTACATCATGGGAATTTTCAGACCATATTTGTTAGGTTTATTTGGTATATACGTACGGAAGGGACATCGACCCTTAAATCCCAATAATTGTTCATCGACGGTCACATGAGATCCTGGAGTATAGTTTGTTCTACACTGGGTAAAAAACAAATTCCATATTTTGACGGCGATTACAAGGACGTAGGGATTTGTCATCAAATCGCAGCGATGCTAAGAGAAATACGAACCTATCTCTACTCATAATTGATACGTAGCGTGTGCCAGAAAATGAAATGACAAACAATTCAGCAGTCATGAGATGATTGTCCTTAATTGCAGCTGTCAAGGCTAAAATTCCAATAAAAGCTCTAATTTCATCAAAATTAGTATCTCTGAAGGTAGCAGATAAATCATTGTTTCGTTTTTGATGAATCTCAACATTGCTCCATGTTACAATTTCTTCTATTATGTATTTCCGATGTAAAAAAACGCATCAAAACAGGACAGTGGTTCCGATGGATTTCTACAAATTCTAGTTGGCCCTCTTGATGTTCGTACAATGTTTATAACGGAAGTTCTTGATCGCACGCCCTTTGCTGCAGACCAGCAGTGATTAGTTTTCCCTTTTATGGATCTTTATGGTAAAATGATTATTCTATCTGACATCGAAGTTGAAAGGCGATGTGTTGCTATATTCGGAGAATTTTCGCTCACCTCTGCATCTTCTTCGGAAGTTACGTCATTCTCTAAATCATCCGCGTAGTCACTTTGCACATCATCTACACTCAAATTATCCTCTTCCTCACTACAGACATCGACAGTTTCTGGTTCTTCCTCCAAAAATTCTTCCATCTGAAAGTCTTGCAACGCCCGAGATGAAGTCATTGTGTTTTGGGAGAATAATCTACTTTCAAACCTAGAACAATTACATTTTTTCAAAACATGTTCAAAATTGACAAATCTCATAACGTGGGGTCATTTTGACTCACTATGGTATCATACCTACATACATACGTATATACAACGCTTACCTACAACAAACGTGCACCATTCAAGACCTCTTGCTGCGTACTGACTTGGCCAGGAAAGACGGCGTGATGTATAAAGTGTTAGGAAAGAGGCAGATAAAAACGTTTCGCGTGTGAGTCGTTTTGACTCACGTTATGTACATATATAGGGTTAAGATAAAACGAGTAGTCCTCTTTTTTGACTATTTGTAGAGCATTATTTCCTATGAAAAGATTGTTATCATTTCAAAACAACTTAGACACGAAATATGCTTAACATGAACCGCACCAAACAGTTACTCTTTGTGGATGCATCGGCTTTTCAACAATCACTCGTGGATTCCCATTTGCCCAAATGCGGCAATTCTGCCTACCATAGTAAGTTCACCTAGTACCCACACCTTTCATTTATCCTGTGTTGACACTTTTTGAATTTTCCCAGGGGCACGTCAGCTAATCTGGGACACGACAGCTGAGCCCAGGCCTGGCGCGCTCAAGAAACAAAGCCAAAAGCAAATAAAATTTACGGTGCACATGTTCTTCCTAATAAAAAACTAAAAAATTGCATGGAACGAATTTGTTTTTCTGCACATTTATTGAGTTTTTGAGATCTGGTAATCCTGGAATCCATCATCGAAGCACATGTTTATATTTGCGCCAATCCTTGCGTCAGCATTTACCTACCTAGCAGCTACCGAAAATTTATGGCTCGCTGTTCGGATTTTTCCGGAGGGTTGATTGAGTGTGGATACTAGTTGAGTATACTATGCTGCCTACTGACCATTTCAAGCGACGGCAATACGCCAAATGGTTGGTTGAACAGACAGAAGGGAATGGTTACTTAACAAAGAAAATCAGCATCAGCGACGAGGCGTATTGCCGACGCTTGAAATTGTCAATTTTTTTTCTTTCTATTTTGTTTTTGTTATTTTTGAATACGACAGGCTTCGGCTCAGCTGACGTGCTCCGGCTCAGCTGGCCGGCCCTTGGGCAAATTCAGAACGTGTGCAGCACAGGGTAAATGGAAGGTGTGGATACTATGTGAATGTACTATGCTACCAACCATTTGGCCAGTTTCGCGGAACTTTTTACCTTCTTTCCATGGCTTCACTATGCTGCACATCCTCAATAAAGTATTCGTACACCTCATTATTAAGGACTGAATGATGCTGCAATCATATTAATTAATATTGTGATCTTGATTTAATCATTTTGATAAATGTATTGAAGCGATTTGATTAAAAAAATCGCAAAGTCAACAAAGATATGGTAATGTTAATATTTGGAAGTCTGTGAGCGGCCCCAAAACAGTCCGGGGATTCCCCGAAATTTGTGAATCAGTGTGTTTTACCGACCGTTTGACTAGTTTTGCGGAATTTTTCCCTTTTTTCCATGGTTCTACTCCCGCGTCATTCAAAAATTGTTATTGGGTTCCCCTTTCTTAGCATATTTTCTCCATAGCTTTCTATGTTTACACTTTTCTTCGAACTACAAATCAACTAGTAAGGTAGTTCTAAGAAAAGTGTAAGTGGCCTCGTAAGTACTGAAAATAGTTGCTGAACGTAAATAAAAGTGCGCCCCTTCACTAACATAATAAAGTCATTTCCTGGAAACAAGCGAATTGATTAGCAAAAGCAAATCTTTTCGAACTGCCCATTTCGCTGTTTCCAGGAAAAACTCATTTCGCCTTGATACCAGTTTCAGCATTTGCACAAATAGTAAGGGCTGCCATGCCGAAAACTAACGTAAAATTTCCCTTTTCCATAGGGAAATCATATTTCTAAATTTAGACAGGCAGCCCTTTGAATACGCGACACCATACCAAACCTGTTTGCTTGGCGTCGTAACGAAACGAAAGGATTGGAGTTGCTCGAGTGTCTTCACTGGCGAATGGCAAATCATTTTGGATTCATACGTTGTTGAGGTTGGACGCGTTCGTCTCAAAGTGAGTGTAAAGTGGAAGTTTGTTTTTGTGGTGGAGGTAAGTTTTCTTTTAAAATTTATTATTCATATTTCGTCCGTCACAAAAAATACTAGTGTTAATTAAAGAAATGAAAACACGAAGGTAAAACAACTCCAACAGAGTAACTAAAATTTGTTTTGCTTAAACCGACTTCTTACACTGAACTTGATGTTGGAAAAACGTTTTCCGATGGGGTGCAGGGGGTGACGGCACTTTCCTACGCGTCGACACGTAGTGTACAAATAGGTTCGTATTAATCCTTGGTAATCTATAAGCCCCTTCATACGAAATTTGAACAAGATTGAATGGCGGCGAAGTTTATACCAGAAAGAATGTGAGAAGCAGCTGATTGTCGGATTAAAAATTTAAAATAAAGCTGAAATTTGATTTTAGTGACTTCCCCTTGTCATTTTCATTCCTACGAAAATATGTAAGTATTTCTACGGTTTCTGTCAAGAAGGGATGCGGCTTGCCCTTGCGACTATGAACACCATTGATCCAAAGACTTCATTACACCGTTGCAATCTGAAGCGCGTTTGCCTGTGTTCTACACCAACCGCTTTCAGTGAAGCTCTTTGCTAAGAGCGTCCCCGCAGAGTTCGATCTGTTGAGTAGTACAAATTGCACGGCACCCATTAGGAGTCATCGACTTGATGAGGATTCTCTCTATGTTAGCAATCAATCGGCTGAGCATAGTTACGCGTGCTTCAGTTTTATCAGCTTTTGCCCTAATTTACTCGAAAAAACTCATCTCCAAGCCTATAAGTCTGGTCAGGTATTTCACTGCTGGTTTGGATTCAATAAATGAATCTCGGGTACTAATAGTCATCACTCTGGAGATTCTTCTCTTTGTCAAGACAATTAGTTGTCATCTAGTTCCTCACTCGGCGCATTATTCTAAGATTTTGGAGATAACGTTATAGCGCGTTCACTACACAGTGAACCTTCCGTCATTTTTAAAGCGCAAATTGTATCACGAGCTGTCGCGCGTCTTAAGATTATCGCACCAGTTTACCGAGTTTTTCGAACATTTGTAGATATCTAACCTGAGCACAGGTCGTTCGCTAATTCAAATTACATTAATTTATTATTTTCTCCTTAAAAATATTGAAGCTTCATACTCACTTGCGAGCACAGGAAGCAATTTGTTCAACTGAAACGTGCAATGATTATTTTTTTGGGGGCGACGGCACTTTCCTGGCATGGGCCCTCCGCGTCGCGGGCGCAAACTCAGTGTGCAAATCGGTTCGTATTAATCGTAAGAAATTTATTAGCCCCGAAAATCGATTCGAAAACACGTTAATTTCAAGCTTGATATATGCTTCATACGAAATTTGAACAAGATTGAATGGCGGCGAAGTGTTGTACCAAAAGGAATGTGAGAAGCAGCTGATTGTCAGATTAAAAAATTAGGAAAAAAGTGTTAAAATTTTTGCGCGACGGGCCCTGCGTGGCCCCGCAGGAGTCCAATTTTTTCTAATTTTTTAATCTGACAATCAGCTGCTTCTCTCATTTCTTCTGGTACAACACTTCGCCGCCATTCAATCTTGTTGGAATTTCGTATGAAGCAGATTTCAAGCTTGAAATTGACTATCTTCTGCGTGTTTTCGCGTCGATTTTCGGGGCTAATTAATTACTAAGGATTAATACGAACCGATTTGCACACTGAGTCGGCGCCCGCAACGCGTAGGGCTATGCCAGGAAAGTGCCGTCACCCCGGGTGCAGCTTTGGAGAATATGGTTGTTGAAAAACTAAGGTATGCCTGGTTCGTCCTTTTATTCTTAGGGTTGGTCTAAGTACTTCTTAGCAAAGGCAACGCGCTTTTCCCGATTAATCGGGGAATGAATGGTTTTCACCGTGCGATACTCAGCCTCTCAGAATTTTCCTGATGGTTTCAGGACAAATTTGTTCCCAGAACTTTTGCTTAATTTCTATTTCGCTTGTAGTCAGCTGCGGATTTTTGTTTACCATTGTGAAAATATTTCGCTTTTCTCTCAGGGACAGCTTTGATTAATGGACGACCAGAACGAGGTTTCGAGGAGAGTTCTTTTGTCAATTTGAAATTGGCTTTGAAATGACGAATATTGTTTTCTAACGACTTTTCAAATATTTCTAATTCCATAATTTCGCAGAGATTTTCATTTCGTTCCCATCAATTTCTTTTCTTTTGTCATTGCAAAAAAAAAAAATACGTTTTTCTTCACTTGCCAAAATAAAACTCAATAAATTACTGATGCAAGACAACATTAGAAAAGTGCGCTTGAAAAGGTATTCTTCGGGGAACCCACTAATTTGACGAGTGAACGCAGAATTTTTCTGCCTCGGTTTTGTACGTTTCCCGCGAAAAGTACAGTTATCTCAAAAATCGCTCGGAGGAAATTGATGAAAGTCTGGGTGCCTAGTGATAAACAAATTGGTCATCGATATACGAAATAAAATCTAGAAAATGTTCGATACGTTTCGTTCTGTGAATGTCGAAACTAAATGGCCATCAGGTGACCGCAGACTTTTTCTGCGTATTATACTCAAAAAAGTCTGCGTACACCTAATTAGTAAGCACTGAATGATATGCTGGAATCGTATGAATCAATAATGTGATCTTGATTTAATTATTTTGATAAATGTGTTGAAGCTGGTTTGATTAACCAATTCTCAAAATTAACGAAGATATGGTTGGAAGTCTGGGCGGCCCCAAGAAAGTCCGGGGTTCCCCGAAATGTGTGAATCAAAGTGTGTCCTACCGACCGTTTGACTAGTTTGGCGGAATTTTTCCTTTACATGGTTCTATTCCCGCTTCACTCAAAAATAGTCTTTGGGACTCCCCTTTCTTTTAACAAATTTTCTCTATAGCTTACACTTTTCTTCGAACTACAAATCAACTAGTGAGATTGTTCTAAGAAAAGTATAAGTTGCCTCGTAAACACTGAAAATAGTTGCTGAACGTAAATAAGTAGAAAGGTGCGCCCTTCCACTAACATAATATAGTCGTTTTCCTGGAAACACCAGAATTGAATGGCGAAAGTATGATGTAAATCCTTTCGAACTGCCCATTTCGCTGTTCCAGGAAAAACTCATTGCGACTTGATGCCAGTTTCAGCATTTGCACAAATAGTAAGGGCTGCCGTGCTGAAAACTGACGTAATATTTACCTTTTCCATAGGGAAATCATATAGTGTTTCTAAATTTAGACATATACCAACCATGTTCGCGATATTATACCAAACATTGGAGCTGCTCTTGTGTCTTCACTGCCAAATGGCATATCATTTTGTATTCATATGTTGTTGAGGTTGAACGTGTTCGTCTCAAAGTGAGTTGAAAGTGAGTGCATTCTGAAGATTTTTTCTGTGAGTGGTGGAGGTAAGTTCTCTTTTAAAAATTTTTCATATTACGTCCATCACAAAAAATAGTAGTGTTAATTAAAGAAATGAAAAGACGAAGGTGAAGCAACTCCAACAGAGTAACTAGATTTACAGAATTTGTTTTGCGTATACCGACTTCTTACACTGAACTTGATGTTGGGAAAATGCTTTTTGATAGGGAGGGTGCATCTTTGGAGAATGTGGTTGCTGAAAAACTAACGTATGCCTGATCTGATCAATAAGATCAAGCGTCTCGTGGATATTTGCGTTGTTTGAAATTAACTCCTTTGTAGCACTACAGCCCCTCTCGGGCCTTCGCTTAGAGTTAGTTAGAGTATCTCATTTTCATGACCGTATTGATTTTTTCGGAAGTTGGTTTGGTCAGTACAATGCTCCAGTGTGCCTGCTCAGTTATGATCTGATCTGAGTAAATCAGTACATATCACCACTGAGTGAACACTCATAGTCCGCCCGAAAGATCCCCTGAACTAAATCACGATGTTCTCAACGAGATTTGAACCTGGGACCTTCGGCTTATGCGTTCATGCTCTAACCACTAGACCACACAGACTGCTTTGAAATTAACTAGTTTTCCCATTTCTGAAGCATTCTCCTGAGGAGGAAGTCGTAGAACCTAATTGAGTTACCTGTAAAGTGGTGCATTACATACTTTTCCCACATGAATTGCTATCAAAGATGAATTTCGTCCTCTAGCTGTACTAGGTACCCTTCGATGAGCCGATCGATCTTGTATTTGTCCACCGGTAACTGAGTACGGCCTTGTCAATAATGTTGAATTGACGAATATTGTTTTCTGACGACTTTTCGTATACTTCAAATTCCATAATTTCGCAGATTTTCCTTTCGTTCCCATCAATTTCTTTTCTTTAATTTGTCATTGCAAAAAAATACGTTTTTCATTATGAAAACTTTACCATATCTTACCTAAGTACTTGCCAAAATAAAACTCAATAAATTACGGTTGAAGACAACATTAGGAAAGTGCGCTTGAAAAGGTATTCTTCGGGGATTCCCTAATTTGAAGAGTGAACGCAGAATTTTTCCGTCGGTTTTGTACGTTTCCCACGAAAAGTACAGTTATCTCAAAAATCGCTGGGAGGAAATTGATGAGTGTCTGGGTGACTAGTGATAATCAAATTGTTTATCGATATACGAAACAATATCTAGAAAATGATACTTTTCGTTCTGTGAATGTCGAAAACTAAATGGCCATCGGGTGAACGCAGACTTTTTCTGCCTATTATACTCAAAAAAGTCTGCGTACACCTAATTAGTAAGTACTGAATGATATGCTGGAACCGTATGAATCAATAATGTGATCTTGATTTAATCATTTTGATAAATCTGTTGTAGCAGGTTTGATCAAAAAATTCCCTAAATTAACGAAGATATGGTAATTTTAATAATTGGAAGTCTGTGAGCGGCCCCAAGAAAGTCTGGGGATTCCCCGAAATGTGTGAATCAAAGTGTGTCCTACCGACCGTTTGACTAGTTTTGTGGAATGTTTTCTTCTTTCCATGGTTCTACTGCCGCTTAACTCAAAAATAGTCTTTGGGATTCCCCTTACTTTTAGCATATTTTTTCCATAGCTTTGTACGTTTATACTTTTAGAACTACAATCAACTATAGTTAGGTAGTTCTAAGAAAAGTGTAAGTTGCCTCGTAAGTACTGAAAATAGTTGCTGTAGAAAAGTGCACCCTTTCACCAGCATAATAAAGTCGTTTTCCTGGAAACAATTGAATAGCAAAAGTAAGTTCTTTCGAACTGCCCATTTCGCTGTTTCCAGGAAAAACTCATTTCGCCTTGATACCATTTTCAACATTTCCACAAATAGTAAGGGCTGCCATGCCGAAAACTAACGTATTATTTACCTTTTCCATAGGGAAATCATATTTCTATACTTAATAGGCAGCCCTTTGAATACGCGACATCATACCAAACATGTTCGCTCGTAGTCGTAACGAAACGAAGAGGATTGGGTTGCTCGACAGTCTTCACTGACGAATGGCAAATCATATTGCATTCATACGTTGTTGAGGTTGGACGTGTTCGTCTCAAATTGGGTTGAAAGTGAGTGAGTTCATTCTGAAGATTTTTTTCTGTGATTGAGGTAAGTTTTCTTTTAAAATTTTTTCATATTTCGTCCATCAAAAAAAATAGTAGTGTTAATTAAAGAAATGAAAAGACGAAGGTAAAACAGCTCCAACAGAGTAACTAGTTATATTTACAAAATTCGTTTTGCTTAAACCGACTGAACTTGATGTTGGAAAAATGCTTTTTGATGTGGTGCAGCTTTAGAGAATATGGTTGTTGAAAAGCTAACGTATGCCTGGTCTGATCAAGAAGATCAAACGTTTCGTGGATACTTGCGTTGTTTGAAATTAACTAGTTTTCCAATTTCTGAAGTAGTCTCCTGAGGAGGAAGTCATAGAACCTAATTGAGTTACCTGTAAAGTGGTGCATTACATAATTGCCATACTTTTCCTCCCACATGAATTGATATCAAAGATGAACTTCGTCCTCTAGCTGTACTATAGGTACTCTTCGATGAGCCGATCGATCTTGTATTTGTCCACCGGTAACTGAGTACGACCTTGTCAATAAATGTCGGTTTCATTTGTTTTTTTTTTTGACGAATGCTTAGTTGCGTATGTTCAGATTCGAGTTTTCTGGCTAATTTATTTCAAAGTTTTGGAAGGATTTGGTTGAATTTATTACACTAAATATCCCTGAAGTTAATTTAGATGCTGATTACCACCACCTCGTTGATTGGAATTATTTTCATCTGCATATACAAATATGCGTAGGATGAATCATAATTAAATTTTTGATTTCTGACTTGGAATTAGCATTATTGATTAGTTCATCTTAATTTTTAAATGCTTGATATGATAAAGAGTACGTTTTATTTGTAAATCCTAGAACAAGTTAGATAGATATAACTACGCTCATGTCAGCAGGGTTTTGTACTCAACTACCGTTATGCAGGCATCTATAACAAATACATAACTCGTTTTAGAAGAAAAACCTTTGTTACTCCATTCTGACCAGCCGCGATTTTGTTGCAATATTACTAACAACCATTGACTGACTGACTGGAATCTTAAAGATACTTTTGTTCTTCATTTAATATCCAAATTCGGAGAAGATCCAGTCATAAGTGTAGTGTCTGGTTCGATTAACCGTCGGAGGGTAGGAAAACCATAGATTCTTTTAGTGGTAATCGGAGAAAATTTAAACCACTATAACGTCCTTAAATATGATTTGATTTTATTGTAACATACACGAATATAAGGTTCTTTTATAGGACTAGTTAAATATTAAATTTTAGGTCACCCATATGAATTCATTGGGGAAATCCTAAATTCTATTACCATGATTTTGTTACATATAAAATGTATGCTTTCATGAATAGTTAATGGCCCGTACTTTTAAAGTTTTGAAATTATAGTTGATGAGTCCTACAAGTAACCATCTGGTTATCAAATTTCACTGAATTTAAGACCACCCTCATATGATTCAAGAAAATGTAAAATTGATAAATCACCTACCTATTGCTAACAAAGTTACGTGAATTTCGACTTCCGAGGTATCGTTGTTGTACATATAAGAAATTCCTGATTTTTGGATCGGTAGAATCGCGAGGGGAGGTACACATTTTTTCCCTTTTCCACTGCCTACTCCATTATCGTTATTAGTGTCTTAACAACAAATATTAAAATAAAAAAAAACCTTCCTTCCAATTTTGCGTCGAGTTTTTGGTTTCTCGAAATCAATATTCGACCGTTGCCCACAGTTAAGGAAGACCGAACGATAACGGTCGAAAATCGATTTCGGAAAATAAAATACTACGCAAAATTTAAGGAAGGTTATTTTTTATTTTCGGAATCATTTTGCGAAAATGAAATTTATTTCCAACAACGAATATTAAAAGATCTCCGGAAGACTAATTTGATACCGTACTCAACTATATTCGGTGAAAAAATGTTACGGGGTCACATCTTGATCTCACTTAAAATCCTTCGAAATATTTTTCCACTATCAAACTTTCATTAATCGGGAATTTCTGAGCTGCTCACGATTTGATGACGGTCATCCGGTATCATATCGAGGATGTTCTCGATATCAAGATGCAAAAGTTAAATTTGTTCCAACAGAAAAACCAAATATACCGCAAAGTGATACCTTCCAACTTGTCAAGCCCGGGGTGTCATTTGCACTTGCTGTTGCTGTAAATAATGTAAGTAGCAATAATAAGCTGCTTTTCAAAAGCTATCAACTTGAGTCACTGAATGAACCAACAAGATGCAAAAATTAATTTTGCTTTTCAACGTTTACGTTAACATGTCCCCCCAAATAACTTGTCATCCAGTCACATCCCCACGGATGGGCTTCCATCATCTCGATCAACGTTAACTCCATTGTGAGTCTACATCGAGGTGATTGTCTCCTGGAATTCTACGTCAAGCCGAACATGGTTCCGACTGAAACCCACCTCAATTCATGGCAATCCATGCCATTCAATGATTTTGAATTCATAAGAAGCGTTAAGGGTAGACGATGATCGGGGAATCAGAACTGGAGTATTGGTTAGAAGTCCCTATTGTTTCCAAAATATTTAAAAGTTCTAATTCAAAAACTTTGAACGTTCTGAAGTGTCCGTTATCAAAATTTCACTGCCAGATGGGGATAACCTCTTCGTTATCCCTTTCTCTGCAACTGGGCGAAACGTTCTGAAGTTTAAGGAGGAACTCAATTCCTTGTTTGAAATACTCGAATTGAACCGGCGGCATAATTGTTGTATTCTTGCTGGTAACCCGAAAGCCCGGCATACATTATGGCTGAACGCCGACAACAATCCAAGAGGTATATACCTGAAATCGTGGATAACTGAGAACCAAATTAAATACAGGTGCAATCTATATGGGTTGGAGCTCCCAACACACCCTAGGACAACTTCATATTTGGACCTCTGCATTGCAGACGCAAGACACTCGTAATTCGGCTTTAATGGACCTCAATGGAAACTGCAGATGCTTCCTTACGATAGCGACCATAACGCAATCGTAATGGAAATCAATCATCAAAGGGATGATGTCTTATTCATTCCAGTTCAACATGAAAATTATCAGTGAAATTTCAAAAAAATGGATTGGGGAAAGTTTTCAGCGAATTTTAATCGGGATTAACAGAAGTAATGTCCTCGTTCTAATGATGGTAATGGTTCCTAAGGACAGGGACCTAGCTAGCGATGAAATAGATCTCTATTTTAGAGAAGCTGACGTTGGAAAGGATTGAGAAAGTAGTTGCCAAGATTAAATATCGAAACAATATGGAAGGTACGTGTCAACAATATTTATCGACGATTTTTGAACTACAACCATCCCTCGTTGGCTTTGTTGAAATTTCATCTGAAGAATGTCTGGAACTTATCCGTTCATACTTCAGAAGTGAGGTCAGCAATCAATGGGCGGAAAAGTTGAGGAGTATTAGCCCACCAAAGTGAATAGCTTATTCCTTAAGAAGTATCGCGTGAAGGTATTTAATGTTGAAGTCCCTAGTGATGAGATAAATCTTCTTGATAGGACTAGTATCGAAATTGATAGTACGACTTCGGATAGAAATGGAAACAAGATTATATGCAATGGTTTGCAGAAACTTGCCCTGATTGGAGTACGTTTTGACTTGGTTTATCTATCAAACCCTGGGAGAGGGGATCAAATATTTTCAGAGGTTCTTGAAGCAGAAGTTTCCGACTTCAAACGAAGCCTGAACGGCGAATACGTTCTTCATTTCAATGAAACATTAACATCTGGTCTCATACCGAGCTTTAATTTTATTGATTATTTTGCCAGCTATGAAGACTTGAGTTTCATATCTGGCAAGATTCTAAATGTTGTTTGATGACCTTATCCAATTCGGAAACGAAATTAATCAAGCCTCTAAAAACTCCCTGATTCAAAGAATCCTCCGATTCGTTATGACCTCGCAACACTAATTCAAATGCACCGCAAATAACCACAGTCTTTTTTTGACAATATGTACCTATTTTTATGAACTGTGTCGTTGTGCGTTTTTATTTGTTATCGATAGGCAGAATGTAACTGCTGTCTTAGATCGACAATTCTCGAGGCCACCAAATTAACAATGTTGTCTAGATGTGATTGAGAGCAGTTTTTTATTTTTTCGGACAGATGCGTGAGATCATCTTCTCTCGCTGTCCGTAATGAATCAACATGAAAAAATAAATAGGGGAAACAAAAAAGTCTATTTACCTTTCCACACCCACAATCAATTTTAAAGCATCGCGTATCCCTTTTATTAAACTCACACACTTGTTTAATATCTAACAATTGTTTCTTTAAATTTAGTTTGTCGTCATATGGCAGATTATTTTCCTGAACATAACTAACACTCATTTTGAACACTTTCGTCTACTAAACACTCCACACAATTGTACGAATTTCGTACGATTGAGCGAAATCAATCGAATCCACAAAAGGGCAGCCAATGTGCACTTGAATTGTTAATAACATCAACAAAATACACAGTTGAATAAATGGTTTCTTGCCTTGCAACTAATAATCTACTGGCATCCTCAATACGGTCAACTATTAACTAGGGTCCAAAATGAGTGGGCATGCATGCTAACTCCGCAACAATATGTATACCACAACTGAATGTTGAGGAAAACTTTGAAGCTGGTGCGGCGCTCGAAAATATGATTCATCGCCATAGACTTCGCTAATCTCACGGTTATATGGCTTGATAATTTTACTATAGAAAATTCCTTAGATGCTCGTGCGGTATTGATATATCGAACGCGCATCATGATGCCAGGCACGGATTCATATTGCAAGAGTTGCCAATCGATAAACTATTTTTATTTTAGACGGTTATTACTAAACTGAAGTGACAATTTTTTTCCCAACTAGAAATATTAAATTTGGTGGTTCGTTGCACGAGCGCACTCAGAGACGAGCCGCCACTGGTCCAGGCCCTTCAACAGGAAAGCCTGAATTTTCTCCGGCTTTGGCGTGTATGTGAAGTAAGGAGCTTTTACACTATTTAGAGTATCTTTGGCTAGCTTGAAATCAGCCAGTATTTTTGTTCTTATTGTGAGTTTGTCCACGATCACTCTCTTCATCTCGAAATTATCTTATGTTCGGATGCCAATTGCCGAACCATATCCTCTCCGCGCTGCCCAAAGACGTCAATCGGTGGAACTTCTTCAATAGTCTTTATCACCAGTTGACTTATCCTTCTCCTTATTTTTAGATTTTTAAAATATTCGAAAACGTTATCACTAGAATCATTAATACGCGTATTACCTATATTTACTTGGCTATCCATTTCGGTATCCATATCGTTATCCACGCAGCAAGTACCGCATAGTAATTTGCACGGTCGTTTGATCTTCCCGCGCATAGTATGATATATCGGCATTATGAGTTGTTGTCTTGTTCGCATCTTGTAATGTTCGTTTCTTCCCTTGTTGAGCCTTTGGCGTGGCTATTTTATTTTCGCTCGTCTTGTGTGTCGTGGCTTTTTGTTTTCCGGTCGTTCCTTGTGGCTTCATGGTTTTAGTTTTATTGACGTTTGATAATTTCCGAACGGTTTCCATCAAATTTTGAATTCGGAGCTCTTCATTTTCTCTAGTAACTCTTTCGTTCTCTCTGGTAATTCTTCGCTTGATGCGGTGATACGCTTCCCATGTTCAAAACACTGTTGTTCGTTTTTTCTTTTCATTAGTGTTTCATTAATTGCATTTGAAATTGCCTGGTGAATATCTCCATTGGAATTGTTGGTCTCGTGGATCAAATTCCGAGGATATTTGATCTTATCGGTGGCCTGTCTATATACGAGGTGTGTTCAAAAAATATCGCGAATTTTGTTTTTTTTTCAAAAATTATTTATTTATTCATGAATATCTATTTTGTCCCCTTCAAAGTAATCCCCATGAAATATTATACACTTGTGCTAACGGTTTTTCCAATCTTCGAAGCACTTCAAAAAATCATTTTTTTTAATCTTGTTCAGCTCCTCCTTCGATGCCGTCTTTATCTCGTCAAGCGTAGCGTAACGTCGTCCTTTCATGGGCCTCTTCAGTTTAGGAAACAAGAAAAAGTCACAGGGGGCCAGATCTGGGGAATACGGTTGCTGCGGCATCATTAGTGTGTTGTTTTTGGCCAAAAAGTCGCGCACAAGCAACGATGTGTGAGCAGGGGCGTTATCGTGGTGCAAAAGCCAATTTTTTGTTCTCCCACAAATCCGAGCGTTTCTGGCGGATTGCTTCGCGCAAATTGCGCATAACTTGCAGGTAATATTCCTTATTGACCGTTCTTCCCTGTGGCAAGAATTCATGATGCACCACGCCCCTGCAATCGAAGAAAACTGTCAGCAAAACTTTCACATTCGACCGAACTTGGCGCGCTTTTTTCGGTCTTGGTTCATGCGGCAGCTTCCATTGAGATGATTGAGCTTTGGTTTCCACGTCATAACCATAAACCCACGATTCGTCACCAGTTATGACCCTCTGGAGCAAATTTGGTACGTCGCGGACAGAGTTTAACATCTCATTAGCAATGTTCATGCACGAGCCAATCGATATGTTTAGGTCCTCAACAACTTCTCTAACGGTGATTCGACGATTGGCCAATACCATTTTCTCCACTTCATTAATTTTTTCGTCTGTTGTTGAAGTGCTCGGGCGTCCGGCACGCGCTTCGTCGTTCACATCTTCTCGGCCTTCTGAAAACATTTTGTACCACCGATAAACGTTGCTTCGGTCCAAGGTAGCTTCTCCGTATGCCACAGTCAACATTCGGAATGCATCCGCGCACTTAATTTCGTTTTTCACACAAAATTTGATACACGTTCTTTGATCCATTTTTTTGAATAAGTAAAAATCGAAGACGATTGAAAACACGTGCAAGTAAAGCAGCTATCACCAATCAAGTGAACATTCAAAATGGCCGAGCTTGTCGGCATAAGTGACAGACATGAGTACCAACATAACGCCACAAAAAAATCGAAATTCGAAGATACGTAACCCGCGAAAATTCAAAATTCGCAATACTTTTTGAACACACCTCGTATGTGATATATGATTGGGAAACCGTCAGAATCAAAAACATATTGATTCATGTCCAAACAACGAACGCTTCTGGAGGAAGGAAACCAGTAGTGACGCAAATCGCAATATACCCGTCTATAGGGTGATACGGCTGTGAAATTCATGGGTTTTCACTCACAGTTACAGATCTCGCGATATTATTCCGAAGAAGTTTCTATATGAAGATATAGACTCTTGTCACTTGAGCAGTTTGATAAATTCTTCTATTGGATATAAAGTGTTTCCATTCTGTCTCGGGCTTTCTGTACAAATCAGTACATGCACGAAGACATTTCCTTTCGAAAACTCTTAACCTTGCCATAGTACTAGCACTCTGGTTGTACCAGATCTAAAATCCATTTGTCGAACCTGGTCTAACCAGGGTCTTGTACTTGTATTAGATAACTTGGACCTATTGATCATTGTATCTGGAAATGAAAGAGTCGTCGAAGCGCCATGATTACTTTTCGTGATTACTTTTTTCGCTTCACAGATTGCTGATGTTAGGCAGCAAGCTTGTTGGGGGGAAAGCTTTTAGGAATCTTTTGCTTTCTTCACGATCAGAGATACCTTAGCCATGTTGTTGTTTATCCTGCCAAATATAAAACACAAATCTTCATAGCTGGCAAAATAATCAATAAGATTCGAGCTCGGTATGAGGTCGTCAGAAGTTAATGTTTCATTGAAATGAAGAACTGATTTGCTGTTCAGGCTTGGTATGAAGTCGGAAACTTTTGCTTCAACCACCTCTGAAAATATTTGATTCCCTCAGAGTTTGGTAGATGAACCAATTCAAAATGTGTTCCAATCAGAGCAAGTTTCTGCAATCCACATATAATCCTGTTTGCATTTCTATCCGAAGTATCAATTTCGATGCCAGCCCTATCGAGAAGATTTATCTCACTAGCGACTTCAACATTCGATACCTTCACTCCAGACTTCTTACGGAATAAGCTATTTACTTTCGTGAAAACGCCATCTGAGTCCTGTGGTCTAATACCCCTCAGTTTTCTGCCCATTGATTGATGACCTCACTCCTGAAGTTTCAACGGATAAGTTCCAGACATTCTTCAGGTGAAATTTCAACAAAGCCATGTTAATGATTTTAAGTCTATGCCATCTGAGTCCTGTGGTCTAATACTCCTCAGTTTTCTGCCCATTGATTGATGACCTCACTCCTGAAGTTTCAACGGATAAGTTCCAGACATTCTTCAGGTGAAATTTCAACAAAGCCATGTTAATGATTTTAAGTCTATGTCCGAACGAGGAACCGACCTCTCATCGGTTCTAGACGTTAAGTCTGAGTAGTGCCGACGGATGGTTCCAACCGGTCAACCAATCCGTGCACAGTAATCCATTTTCGAGGTGGCTGCTTGTCGGCCAACTAGGTCGGAGAGGATTTCGGTGCGGGTCTCCAAATGGATTACGCTCATCTACAATTTTCAGCCACCAATAAACGCCCGTTTCCAAACGCGTCACAAAACACAATCATACGGAGAAGAAACCTACTTTACGTTACTCCGTATTTCTTCATTCAACCAGTCAAAAAACAAAAATCTAATCGTTACTTCGCGTTCCCGAATTCCCGACGCGGTACCGAAAAATATACTACGCTAACTAAAACCCGACGAAAGCTACGCTAATAAAAAGGCAAAACCAACAAAGGTACCGCATACCGCGCGCGACGCGAAACCGACCTCATCGGATTTTTTCAAACCCTACCCTCGCGACGGCATACTCACCATGCACTCTAATTCCAGCTGAAAGAAAAGACCACTGGAAATGAAAGTCGTTTTTAGTTTAGTAATTCATAATATTTTTGTCTATTTCTGTCGCGATGCTTTTCATTATCTGTGTTATTTCATCAGATCAGTCGTCTTCTATTTACACGCGCAGGTTCTAGCATTCTATTTTCTACGATTTATTGTAATTGTTTAATTTTGTATTATTTTTTTTTGCTCTAAACTAATAAGTTTAAATTTATATTCTAAAGCGCATATCTATTTTCATCTCAATATTAAATTTGTGACTTGTTCAATTTATAATCAATCGAGCAAATTCTTTACCGGTTTCTACTAAAAATTATTTACAATCTTATATAAACAATAATAGTGTATAATTACCAATGCATCATGTACGAGTATATAATATAACAAGAGGCAAGAGCCCGTAAACTATCATATACTCCAAATGAAGTGCTTGACTGATTGGATATGTCAATGTAGTTTGAGTAAAGGTTCTTTCGATTCCAAAATTCAATAAATTTTTTTAAATATGAGGTGTGCACAACTCATAAATACCCAATAAGGCTTAGTATTAAAAAAAAAAACAATCAAGAAAAGAAGAAGAGAAATAAAATACGGAGTACATATTACTTCACTCAAACTTATAGGTGACTGACTCCCAGCTCACCTGGTATGTTAGGCTTATATTTTTGACTGTTTTTATGATTTTTAATTAACTTTAGGTAGATAGTGAATATTATTTTATTGTCTTCCGATTACTGCTAACTAAACTCTGCTATAAACAAATTTCGACTAATCAAATATCTAATAATAAAGCTTTAAACTTACATCACCCGATTACGAGATTCAAACCGAAATTTTTCGTGTGTCTTTGCATTGATTTTAAAATAAAAACGGAAAACGGAAAAAATGAGGCATTACCAACAGTAAGTAATCAAAGTTGATTTCTTTAAAATATAATGGTTTGACCGGGAATTTAAGAAAAGCACTACCCCTTTTAGTAAATGATACCTTGTTTTTTCTGTTGAGTGTTCCTACATCATCGTATTGCGAAGTTCCCGTTGAGTTAGCAATGTGGGTCGTCGCTGCATTGGTGCTATTCAGGCAATGCGACTGGTGACTGGATGAGGTGAGTGCGATTCCGCGATGAATTTTTGTTGATGATGGGGTTTGTTGTTAGTGTGACGAATTTTGATTGTGCTGCGCTAGCGCTGCAACCATGAAGGGTACTGTTCCGCCGCCCAGCGTTGAAGCAGCTGTCACCATGTTACTCGGAGAATTGTAATGAGTATGTTACGTTCCCACTTTGTAAGGCGTTCTGCACCAAGTACCTATTGAATTGATTGTTGAATTGAATGTGACTGTTTTTACTTAGGTCTGTTAAAAGATTCGTATCTAAATCTTCGTCGTCCAATAGATCTGTAGTAACATAACCGTGCATTAGATTACCACTGCTGTCGTAGATGCCTTTAACACGGCAAACTCTCTCCTCTATTTGCTCCGAAACTGGCCGTTTTTCCACACTTGATTCGGGTGAGGACCTGGAAATTTCAGGTTGCGTCGAATTTAAATTCATATTTGCAGGGTTTTTAGATGATGAGTTAGTACACTCACCTGTCATGAATTAAGGCACCCACAATTCCACTTTTGTTTAATGATCTTTGGGTGGGTTATTGTTCAACTGGGATTTAATGAGGTATAATATTTGCAACACAATGCAAACGAAAAACAGTTCAATTGAACACGAAATTTACACGCGATACGAACAGCACGCCGATTGTCGACAGTTCTTTGGTGGCGGCCACTACTTCCACACTCTCTTCCCATGTGGCTGTCAATTTCAATTTGACATCCCACGACAAAATTCACGTGGGATGTGCAAACCTCACAACCACCATGGGATGACAAGCCACATAGCAGCAAGGTGTGTTGGAAGTGGTCGCCCGATTCATTACAGCCAACTTCGACAAATAGAGATCGATTTTATCGTTCTTTAGATTAGGAACCATTGAGCAATCGTTGCTATCATCAGAACGAGGACATTGTTTCTCGTAATTCTGATTAACTTTCTTTTGAAACTTTCCCCAACCTGTTATTTTGAAATCCTATCGATAATTTTAATGTTGAACTGGAATAGGGAAGACATCATCCCTTTTATGATTTCCATTACGCATGCATTATGGTCTCTATCGTAAGGAAGCATCTGCAGTTTCCGTAGAGTGTGAAAGCTGAATTCAAGTCTTGCGTCAACATCGCAGAGGTCCAAACGTGAAGTTGTCCTAGGATATGTCGGGAACTCCGACCCATAAAGATTGCACCTGTATTGCCACCTCCCCCCATCAGCGTCTAACCTTTCGTTTCTTACGATTTCAAAATCCTTGAATGTCATGGAGTGCCATGAATTAAGGTGGGTTTCAGTGAGAAGCATGATGTCAGGCTTTTGCTTGACTAGGAATTCTAAGAGACGATCACGTCGATGTAGACTCGCAATGGTGTTCACGTTGATCAAACCTATCCATGAGAATGTGACTGGATGACAAATTATTTTGAAGCATTAGAAAGAACTAAACGCTGAAAAACAAAGGTAATTTTTGAATCCTGTTCATCGATCCTCCGATGAAGAATTTAGTTGCCGGTAAATTTTAAGAAGCAGCTCGTTATTGCCACTTAACATACATTATTCACATGTACGTTGTCTGATGGTCCTCTAGCAGCAAGTGCAAATGACACCCCGGGCTTGACGAAGTTGGAAGGTATCACACTGCGGTGTCCTTGTGTTTGTTTTGGAACAAATTTTACTTTTGCAGCTTGATATCGGGGGCATCCTCGATATGATGCTGGATCACAAGACACCGCAGTTCACACCAGATAGTTTTTTTCTTTTGGCCAATTTACGCTCGCTTTTGCGCCAATTTACACTCGCCGGGGGCATGGACATCTTTACATTTTACACATCTGTATTTCATGGCACAATTTGCTGGCGAATGACCGAATCTTTGGCGCCTATAGCACTGATTGACCTCGCTCTTCTGCAGGCGTTCCCACCTCACCACTCGTTTCAAAGGGCACTTGGATTGCTTTTGCTCAAAATTTGGACTAAGTAAAAGGCAAATGTTTGCATTCGACAATCGATCACCTTGTTGCCAAGTCTTTCACTGCAGTAAATTCTAGTACCGACTGTCCTCTCCGCTATCCAGACCCTTCAACAAAAAGGTCTGGTTTTTCTCAGTCTTAGAGGTGTACGTAAAGTGCGGAACCTCTCCAGAATTCAACGAACTTTTTGCTGTCTGAAAGTCAACCAGCGACTTAGTTTTAATCGTCAGTTTATCAGCTTTCACTCTTTTGATTTCAAAAATGTTAAATTTATTTTCGGTTGCCAATAGCCGAATTATATCTTTGCCCAAATACAATTATTGTGGGATTTTTTCTTTCCTTTTATTAATATTGACAGACGGACCAGCAGACAAAACTTTTGGGTTTTTTAACCCGATTTTTAATTTGTAAATACTCCATGAATGTATTGTCAGGTTTAGTAAAGCAATTTTCAGTATTTTTGATTCCTTCGTCCTCTTCAATGTTCATTGAAACGTCTAGCATAGCTAGGGCTGCATAATAATTTGTACTCACGTTTGTTCCGCCTGCGCTGAGGACATCTTGATGTTGTGATTTCTTTAGTTTTTAGTTTTCTTTGTTGAAAGTTAATTTGCCAACTACGAGTAGTTCTTCTAGCGAATGGATCCTAAGACAGGGTTCCTCATTTTCTCTCTCATACTTCTCCACTTTGTCATTAGCTTTGACTAGTTGTTCGATTTCGATGAATGATAAAATTTTCGGTTTGTTTTTTTTTTCTTCATGATTCTCACATTCGAAATTTCGCTTATACGACTGCCCTTGAATGTCTTTCCGCTTCGTGAGACAACTTACAGAATGAAACTTCAGGTATTCGATAATTGTTCGAAGAACTCGACGGTGATGATTTTAAATTAAAAAAATTAATTTCCAATTGACTTTTGTAAAAAATTATTTAATATTGGAAAATTACTGGTAGGTGTGATTAAAAACACGTCTGTTCGCAACGAATGCTAAATAGAAATCTTTCGAATTTACTTATCAGGGTCCATATTTCATTGCCATATAAACAGTAAAGGTTTGACTAGTGAATCAATCATCATACATGATTCATTGTGCACCAAAGTAACACCTTAATATTATATCCAGGCTGCTAACCAAAGCATATAATATAAAAATATTCTAAATCTTTCGCTTACACAAACTAGATTCGTTTACCAGTCAACGAAATCATTAACCTTTAGCCAAATCATTATAATGGAGAAAGCTAAATTTATCTTTAAATATGTTAAAAACTAATGGATCGAACCAAACATCATTAGTTAAAGCATCGCAATAATGCGAGCAATGTTAATCAAATCATAGTACTTTTTTCTTCAAAAGTCGACGGACCTTGCTTTCTTGTGTGAGCAGACGCATTTCGACTCCTTGAATCATCTTCAATGTCTAAAGGATGTGTGGAAGGAAAAAATTTTCTTTCCACACATCCTTTAGGCACACAACGAAGCAAGGCCAGACGGCTTTTCATGAAAAAACCTGAATTGGCTTGCGTATATCAATTGTCACACATTTTTTGCGTGTACAAAATGGGTCAGGCTGCGAAGGGAACTCTACAGGGAGACGGGAGAGCTCACCCCGGAAAATATAGTTGCGGTGATGCTCGAATCGGTTGACAAATGGAACCAGGTGGCACATTATGCTCGGGCAGTCCTGAAATATAAAAGGGACTCACAGCAGCCGGGGGCGCTGGGGCTGGGGGATCGCTCTTCTGGCATTTCCTCTTCCCCTCTCCCCTCCCGCTAGGAAAGGGACTCCCCAGCTTGAAGGCGCCCCACGGCGTAACAAAACGAGACCTGGCCCGAAGTAATGTGTCAAACGGTTCCAGGCTAGGTTCTCAGATTGACAGGGGAGGTGTTTGGTGGGTAGTCCAAGGGTATCCTCCATGGGAGTCCCACACTGCCAGACTCGGCGGGCGTAAATGCCTTCACCTTCCTACCACAAAAAAAAAATAACGAGTAGCAGCAATTTTCTACGCAAACGATGCTGTCGAGAGCGCGACTCAATATTCACGTGAAAATCAATTTACGTCGCAAAATGCAATTGTGCACATAGCTACTCTCTGCACAAACCCTAATGTAAACGATATTATCGAACCTGTCCAGTTACCCGGGTCGTGGGGGAAAATTCAGAATGTTTGCAACACAAGGTAGGAAGCTATGTGTGTACTTCCCACCTAGCAACACAATTGGCTGTGACCACGACGTCGCAAGCGACGGGGACAGCTATGCTGTCGATTGGCAGCATGACGACGAGAGGCTTGGGGCTGATTCAACGCCTACGGCTGCCATGTTATGCATAATGTTTAATGAGGGGTAGTTAAGATTTGTAGAGTCAGAGCATATATATTTACTAACAAGGAATTTTTCACCAGCTGATCGGTCAAATTAATAAAAGAGGGAAAATGCTTGAATGAAACATGTGATAAACTTGCATAAGATAGAGAGCGCGTTTATCATCATTTGTTTCCATTTAAGATAAAACGTGGAAGCACTATCTACTTGGGACTAAACTGACATGCAGAAAACACCTGCTCTTTACTCGAGATGCGTTGTATGAGCTACTAAGATTAGCACGTAATTTGAAATTGAACAAGGGACAGGCCAATGAGAAATGGAATGATTATTTTCGGACTGATTATTTTCTCATTTCCAAGTGTCTATCTGAGTCGAAAACAATATTTTCCGGATCCGTCGCCACAAACGGAATAGATGTTTCTATTCATCTCCATCGACCCAAACATCAAAAACAACTACAAACGCGTGAATTTCAAGAATTCTTTGTAAAAACTCGATTGCAACAAGGATACTATACAAAAATTTGTTGAAGGGACCCTGTACTACGATGCATGTATGAAATGATTTCGTTATATTCTGTCGGTAGTTACTTGAACAAGTAACTTAAAAATGGCAAATTGCGCAGTGAAACTGATGAAGGTCATTGACAAAAGCTACTAAATAATGACCCGAAGCACCCAAGAATTCAACAAGAAATAGCTAAAATATTCGACAAAACTTCTCGACTTAATGTCCTGGACTCAATTTATTCTCCACCATTTTACCGAGATGCAACAAATGTATTTTAGGCGCCAAGTAGCCAAGCTAAAGTGGGAGAAAAAATGGTAAGCGACAAATTCGCGACAAGACAGGCGACCGCAGAATTGGAGGTGAAAAGACACATGTTACATAGGACTCTGTATAAAGGGATATGTACAATTACCACTCACAAGAATGACTATAATCGAAGTGTTTTAATAAATGCGACACGTCCAAGTCTCCACCGATTTTAACTATGTCGCTACTGTAAATTGGTGTGGAAACGTGATGTTAACGCTGCGAATAACATTCTTAAAAAATCAGCATTTTGGGCTGAACCTGGAGCTACACACCAAACTACAAAGGCGAACTAGGCTAGAATAAATTCGAAACTTTTGTAAATTTTGTAACGGTTTTTATTTAATAAAGTCGATAATTCTTACGAACCAGAGGAATAGGGTTGATTTTCCCAAATCACAATATTGTGTCTGGGAGCGGAAAGGGTTATGTTCGAAAGAGCAAAATAGCCGTAGTACATCAGTATATACAATATATTATGGTCCGTTTACATTGCTTTTGTGTTGGTTCTGGTTGGTTGAAAGCGTCAATATTTATTCTGGTTTGGTATACTGTGATCAATTAATTGTAAAAATTGTTAAATTCAACTTCAAATGCGCTTTATTGATTGAATAGTTTCAAATTTTTTTAAAAGCATAAAGAACCTTTTAAAACGTTAAAGTACTCAGAAACTTATGGCCCACACTTAAAAATATTCAACCAAAAAACATTAAGTCGTAAAAAACACTATCAAATGAGTACTAAATAGAATCGATTAATTGGAAAAAAGGAGAAAAACCAACTGACTCCATTAAAAATTATATAACTTAAAAAAATACGACAAAAACGTATTTTTAACTTACAACTTATATGTAAAAACTAAACGACACCGGTAACATTCCTCTTCTTATCACTACACCCCCTCTCGGGCCTTCGCTTCCTGCAAATAGTGCCTCCAACTGTCTCGGTCAATTGACCGCGTCCTCCAATTTCGAAATCCGAGCAGCGATGGACTGTCTTTGTCGAGCGAGTCAGACCAGCGTTTCCTCGGTTTCCCCGCTCGCCTCCGGCCTTCAGTGCTCCCAACGAATATCTTCTTGGGTATCCGTTGTTCGTCCATACGATTCATGTGTCCAGCCCATTGCAACTTCCGCAGTCTTACAATCGTTGAGACCTCCGGTTCGGCAAAAATTTCAGCTTTGTTTTCCTGTGTATGCAGCTGGTCTTCAAGATCGTCAAAACTGAATAAAATATTTTATTTGGGAGCTGTATTCTTCGGCGTATTTCGTCTCTTTCATTACCCGTCTTCGTTATTTTGGTGCCTGAATACACAAATTCGCTCACATTTTCGATATTGTATTCGACAAATGTGACATTTTGTGTATTTGAGCAATTTTCCCTCGACTGCGTCATGAGCTTTGTTTTATTTTCGTTGATTTTTAGCCCTACTAGCTTTGCTTAGCTGTCTAGTTTCAGGAAAAGTTCTTGCGCAATTGTAAATGACCGTGACAAAATGTTGATGTCGTCCGCATAGGCTGCTACTTGGCTCCACTTGTATAGTAATGTACATCACGTATCCACAGCTAGCTTCCTTTTTAGCCAAATTGAATCGCGATGGGGCCAGCCCATCTCCCTGCTTTAGTCCGACATTTGTGTCAAAGGCATCGGTGAGTTGGTTATTGATGCGGACTTGGGATGTCGTCGACGTCATTGTCATTTTGGTAAGACGGACTAATTTGGCTGGGATGCCAAAGCAAAGTATTATTCGGTACAGTACGTTACGATCAATACTGTGGTATGCTTGCTTGAAGTCAACGAAAATTTAGTGTACGTCTATGTTGAACTGCCAGCATTTTTCAAGTGCCTGCTTGACTGTGAACAATTGGTCTATTGTCAATCTACCTGCTCTAAAACCATCTTGATACTTGCCAATAATACTGTTGGCGTATGATCCGATTTTATTTTCTAAGATTTTAGAAAATATTTTGTACGCCGTACAAAGTAGTGATATGCCTCTATAATTTTCGCACTGTAGCTTGTCACCTTTTTTGTGGATAGGCAGTATAATTGATTGGCTCCACTCTTTTGGCATGTGTTCTTGTTGCCAAATGTGCTGGATGACCTTGTGAATAGCTTTATGAACACTATTGCCATCATATTTGATGAGCTCCACTGGAATCTTGGCAATGCCCGGCGGTATATTATTCTTTTGGGCTTTGATGGCGGAACAAATTTCATCCAGAGTTGGTGGGGCCAATGGAAGCTCTCCGCAGACATCTATAGGCTCCGATGTTCTGGAGCTGTGCGGAGGGTTAAGGAGGTTCTTGAAATATGATGCCCATCTTACGTTAATCTTAGTTTCATCAGCGATGATAATGTCGATTGGTTGATTTCTATTTTTTGGAGGCGCTCTCTCCTCACAACTCTGAACTCAAATGTCTTATTTATGGAAGGTGAATAGCTTTATGAACACTATTGCCATCATATTTCATGAGCTCCACGGGAATCTCGGCAATGCCCGGCGGTATATTATTCTTTTGGGCTTTGATGGCGGAACAAATTTCATCCAGAGTTGGTGGGGCCAATGGAAGCTCTCCGCAGACATCTATAGGCTCCGATGTTCTGGAGCTGTGCGGAGGGTTAAGGAGGTTCTTGAAATATGATGCCCATCTTACGTTAATCTTAGTTTCATCAGCGATGATAATGTCGATTGGTTGATTTCTATTTTTTGGAGGCGCTCTCTCCTCACAACTCTGAACTCAAATGTCTTATTTATGGAAGGGCTGTTGGACTGTTTTTATTAGAATTCGTACCATAAACAATAGAATGGCAAAAATTTATTCTGAACGCCCAATCTCCTTGTGGCAGATCTTAACTGAAATAAGATCTTAAATATTTGAAAGAGATTGACCGTATCCTCCCCGGACTTCCAGGCCCTTCAACAGAAAGTTCTGGTTCTTATTCGTTTTTGGGGTGTCGGTGAAGTACGAAATCTCCTCAGAATTCAGAACTCTTTGACTAACTTGGTCAACCAGTATTTTTATTTTAATTGTCATTTTGTCTCTTAACTTCAAAGTTATTTGTCTTATGTTCGGCTGTTATGAACCATGTCCCGCACTGCCCGAAGCCGATATAATTGCCAGAATTTTTTGTCAGTGTTTTTACTAATTTTGGCAGTAGAATCAGTAGATATCCTGGTTGGCCTCTTCTCCTTATGTTAGTCTTCAACTATTCTATAAAATTTTCTCTAGAATCGTAATTAATTATATTGTCTTGAGTGTCTATTTCCGTTATTTTGATCACGGCAAGTACCGCATAATAATTTGCGCTTTCGTTGTCTTCTCCTACGCTAATGACGTTGTCGACATCTTGTGTTGTTGATTTCCTTGTTTCTTTGACTTATCGTGTGGCTTCTTTCTTTTTCGTGTTCTGTTACTTCGTGGTTTTGGGTTTATTGGCCTTTAAGATGATTTTCCAACCACTTGTCCAAAGGCATTCGAAGTTTTAATTCTTCATTTTCCTTAATTTTTTCGAATTCATCATTTGTTACGAAGGGTAGTTTTCGTTCTCCATCATCGATGTTTTCGTGTTCTCTTTTGAGTAATTTCTCGTCGATGGCATTGGATGTTCTAGGTCTCGGATCCCCCAACAATGAGAAACCGCCGAGCTTCTCTCTTTAATACCTTTCCAATTCTTTCGTTTTATTTTTGATAGGGCAAGTATCGAATCCAGCAATAATATCAAGCGATGAATGAATTGTTTGCATAATGTGACAAACAATTGTTTTTCATGCGAAAATGGCTTAAATCATAATTTTCATTAATAACGCAATTTATTCGAAAATTAAACAAAAGTATATCATAAAATAGGATTTAACACACCGATTGAATTGTGCTAACGGCGTCACTGAAAACTTTCAGGTAATATACTGGAAAGTTGATTTGATAGAGTATATGGCAAATTTATTATATGATAATTCAGTAGAAAACTTTATTCGTTCTATTGCAATGACTTGAAATCTCTACTTTGAAATACGCGTTTGGTGGACGAACTATGGTTGATGTTTTTGACGAAAACCTTATTGCGATGCAATTTCAGTCTGCATCTGATAAGAAGGGTGCAAGTTTTGGTATGGATTGGAAAATGAGCTGGAGGACACAGTTGCTAAGGCAATCTCCGAAGAAACTATCACAAACAAAATAGAGAAAGTGACATAGAGGGCTGCAATCGCCGGTTATCACACCTTTCGACAATGTTTTACTTAAGGTCAAATTTGAAAATGCTTTGCTTTTGCCACATAATCAGTTTGAATGCACAACAGCAGAAGAAGATGTAAAAATTAATTGGGGTAAATGCTTATTTTTTATATACCTTCATATCTTTCATCATGTATTTTTGATAGGTCTAAGGAAAAACGGAGATCGTGACACGTTTAGGCATGAACGGGGTAATTGAAAAATTTCGATTTGATGACAAGTTACTGGACTTTCTGGGGATATATTTACAATCCAATATGTTTCCATCAATTCAACACTTCAAGTAAGTTTATTATCCATGATTACTAGTGATAAATTTCGTGACAAATTCTGTGAGGATGCTTTTATTGAAAGAATAATTTTTTTTTAGGGTACTAGCTGTCCAATTATCCATGCACTCACAGAGGGCCGAAGTATTTAAGACGTCTTATGCAAATACATAAGTCCTATCAACAGAGAGTTGGGGCCTGGTAAGTGCTCGGCATTTTTTCCTAAGCATGTGTACATTTAACCAAAAAGTGAATTCGAAATGAACAAGTTCGAATTGAACTCGCGTGGAAAGGAGATTCCCGTTCGATGAATAAGTCACCTTCCACGTGTTTTTAAAATATGACCATATTTGATTATGGCATCTAAAAAGTATGAATGGGACTGGATTTTAGAAGGAAATTACTGAATAGTTGAATTCTGTTTTGACGTATATTCATGAAGATGTTAACTGCGACCGAATGATTGGAAGGCCTTCTGATGTTACATGTTAGTTGGACGTCTATAGACTATGAAAACAGTACAAACTATGTTTTTGAGAAATAAATTCAACATGTGAGGCTTTAGAAATTAAATGCGGTGGGCGGCGCAATGTTCATTACTCAGGGTTAACTGCACTTGATCTTTATTGTATAGCTATATAGCAAATAAAACAAAGTAACATTCGACATTTAAGTAAGTCACCTCAAAACAACGAAAGCAATGGAAAGAAAAAGGGAGTTTGCAAAAGGCAGACAAAGAGTTGGAGTACACAAAAATACAGAAGTGCAAGGTCGTCCTTACTATGAAACTAGATGGGCCAATAAAAAGAACTGTCCACATTTTCTGGTACACAAGGTGAAGTTCGTTGTCGTTTGCCGGCAATGCATCGACAATGCATTCCAGGGTGCTGTAAAATTCGTCCTTGATTGCCTCTTTGCCTTCTGTGGGCGCGTGGCAGTTGACCAGCCAGACATCAAAAAAATTGGTCTTAATACGAATCGCACAAAGACTTTGTTAACGGCCTTGAAGTCGGTGATAATATGTTTAAATGTGCTGTCAACAATGAAAGCCACTTCGAACTTCTGGCTTCCTTGCAGTTTTCCGCTTTGAAACACGGTGTGCGGTCGCATGTCGAATATGTCTTCATCGTGACAGCTAGTTTTTTGCACTGCTAGGATGTTGATTTTATATTTCTTCATTTCATCCAGAAGTTGTCGCAGTGCGATAGTCGCTGCCGTTTATCCAATCCGATCCGAGGCTGCTGTCCTGGGCATATGACAAGTAAATACTATGTGGAGTTGATTAAATCTGATAGTATTTGTTGATCTTAACAATTCAAATAGGTAGAACTGCTCTTAGCACCTCCCATTTCAATCCTTGTTCTTTTCTTATTTGTCATATTATTGACTCCTGTCCAGCAATCAAATAGACTAACTCAACAGTTTACTCTCTAAGACCCTCACATGTTGCGATCACGATGATGACATTTTGGCGGCTGTTATTTTCGTCTTTGCGCGTCACTATTTGTTCTATTCAATTCGGAATGAATGGTGATTGTGTCCGTATGGAGATTGGAAGAAAGAAGCCGTGGCGCACTGATGACGGCAAGACGGGAGGTAGTTTCAGGGATATATTATTGGCATCTGTAAGTTGAGAACGGGAGCAAAACAGTGTGACCATTTGTTGTATGCCTCGTGCAACGTATTCTTGGAAGTTCTGAGAAGACGGCAAATGCGTTGGCAACAAATTCCATGGATTAATCGACTCATGGAATGCTTTCGATCATAAGGAGTTAAATATCGACCAAATTCGTAAACTGGACTGAATCTGCCCGGCTCAATGATTGCACTCTACTTCCAAACGGCGTGGTGAGTTTTTCTGTACAGTTCAAAGAGGAAGGATAACAGTTTTTCCAATTTCTAAATGTCCAATTTCCTAGCTGGTTCCAAGAAGCTCATCAGAAGTAAACGACTGGACTTGCGTGCGACCCTTCCTGAGTAATGAAAATATCCTCGACTGAATGCTAGCTCAAGAAGTCGTAACGGTGTTCTTGAACGCACAGCGTGACACATGTTGAGGCTTCGCAGATCGCTCTCCTACAGTGTGGGTTGTTTGACGATCGCGAAAGGCACACTTTCCTTAGAATGTCATCACAACTTCTCGCGAGTATATTGGCAAGTATATGCGCAAGTCAATATACAAGTAACAACGTTTGGTGGATATAGCATTATCACTGAGATGGTGAATACTTCAATGTAATCATTTACAATTCCACTATCCGTACCTCTTACTGACAAAATAAGCCTAAGGAAATATTACGGATTCTCCAAAAGCTAAAACCCAACAAAGTACCTGGGATTAACGCTTTTTAACCTCGAATATAACTTAAATGTTTCTTGAAGCTAAATAGAAGATTCAAGGGCATTCCAACCGGCATCCCCTATCCTCTCGATGATGATTGCGGTGATAAAGTTATTCGATTGAAAGCAAATCAGAACTTCTCGCAAATACATTCGTCAAGTCAATATAACTTAACATTCGGCGGATACAGCGTTATCAATGAGATGATGGTGAATACTACAGTTGAATCGTTCGCACCACTTACTGACAAAATTAAGGCTAAGGAAATACTGCGGATTCTCCAAAAACTAAAACGCAACAAAGCACCTGGTGTTGACTGCATACCTAATTGTATCTTCAAAAACTTACGTCAGAAAGCAATTGTATAACTGAGTACATATGCAATGCTTGAGTCAACTGTTATTTTTCCAGTTGCATGAAAACATACTGTAGTCATCCCTGTTCGCAAGCCTGGAAAAGAAAGACCCATTTTTCGCGAACAGTTTCGACCAATAAGTGTACTGCCAACTATAAGCAAACTTTTTAAGGTTCTGATTCTGATGAAGTTGAGTTATTTTATTGAAGATCACAATACCATTCCAGACTTACAATTAGGCTTTAGGCGTTGATATACCACTGACCTCCAGTTTGTCCATATGTCAAAAGGCATCAAGGTAGCTCGCAGGCAAAGACTCTGTAGAGATGATCACCTTTGACATGGAAAAAGCATTTGATACTGCATGGCATCGTTAACTTTTTATATGTATAAAATATAAATTTCCGCCATACTTAGTAAATCCGATTTGATCATCACAAAAGAACATTTTTCGTCGAAATCTGAGATTTATGTTCTAGTTGTCACAACGTACCTACCTACTGGTAGTCCAAAACCTTGGCATCTTCACGTCGGACTTGCCCGTACAAAAGGACTGTAAAATAGACATCCTTGCAGAGGATACATGTTTTTCCACAGCATTGGTAGAGTCCGCAGAGATGGTTTGAGGTCCAGAAAGCATGTTCCATAAAATATTGTTGGGGAGCTCTACTTGTGGGCGGTTCACTACGATATCTTATTCGTTATCACCTTCAAGTTCTTTTGATCTGCAATGTTGCCAGCACGAGATTTCTTTCAACATGTTCTCTTAATTGATTTTTTTCGTTGTTAAATTTCCCCGAAGTTTAATATTCTTGGTTTCTGTTTATTCAATTTTTTGTTAATAATTTAAATTCTTTTCTAATCTCCGTGAGCATTTCTTTACGCGAGTTCGCTTATCAACTTTATTTTTCATTGCCGTAATGATTCATTCCTTTGTTTATGCTTTTATTTGAATTAAACCTAGTGTTCATACCCTAGTACCCACCGAGTTATATTTATATAAATAAAACAAATTTTTTTTTAATGTAAGCACGCAGATCGTCGTTATTTCGATCAAAATGAAGCGATAAGCACAAACATAGGAAAAAGAAAATTTGTTTAAACTCTAACCATCGGCTGCATTCGTACCCGAGTACCCACCACAATATTTGTATTGAATGAGTTTACAGTGATGTTTAATAACGTATACAAGTCAACTTTATGGTAGAAATTATAAAAACAATTATTTATAAAAAGGATTACTTAATACATTCTAAACATTTTACAATATTTTTTGAATGATCAACTGTTACGTGTTTTTCGTGGTCTTTTAATGCTAAGCTTACCAGGTGTGACAAGTAATGAGACTGATTCCATGAAAACCGTATATTTTAAAATTATCCTACAACTCTGCCATCCCGTTCAAAGTAGTCCCCTCGGGCAGTATACAACGATTCCAGCGCGTTTTCCATGCTTCGTAACATTTCTGGAACGTTTCGACTGGGATGTCTGCGAGTAACCTCGTTACGGCCGCCTGGATGTCCGTAATCGATTCAAAATGGGTTCTTTTGACCATCGATTTTATTCTAGGGAACAAAAAAGTCACAGGCTGAGATATCGTGCGAATAATGCGGCTGTTGCAACACGGTGATCCTTTTAGAGGCCAAATGCTGGGACACACTGAGGGCGGTGTGGCATGTTTCTTTGGAATCATCTTCGCGCACAATTTTTGCATCCACAAATCGTCGGTTCAAATTTGTCTGACTGTTTCACGGTTCATATCTAGTTCCGAGGCCAACATTCCATCTGTTAATCGCCGATCTTCACGGATTAGGGCGCGCACACGCTGCGCATTCGCGTCAGTTCGCACGTCGACTGGTCTCCGGCTCCGCGCCTCGTCTTCCACGCCCCTCAAAATTTTTATGCGATCGAAACACCTGGGCACGACTAAGAGCACTATCACCATGCACTTTTACAATTTTAGCGTACGTTGCGTTGCTCTTGATTTCGTTTCTCTATTTTCGTGACGAGCACCACCAACACACGTCTACTAAACAGGACACAGCAGGCGAACTAAACAAGTTAGAGTGATGGTAAATATATCAATGGAAAAGTTGTGGATGCCGGGGAAGGGGGAAGGGAATTTCAAGGTCGCAGGTTTATCACAAGCGCAGCAATAAAATCAGTCTCATTACTTGTCACACCTCGTATAACAAATGAAAGAATCCCTTGACATTTTTCTTCCCGTTATATCCCGCTGGCATTGATGGACCAGGTTCTTCTACAATTGTTGCTTCTTGACCAATGATGCTTTCAATGGCAATTTTCGTAGTATGATTGCGCATCATTTGAGGATTCGTCATACGTGATTCAATCATTGGCCTGGCAAGTTTTTCACTTAAATTGCGTGTAAAAGTCTTTCTGTAGTTTTTTTTTTTATATTCTCGTAATAAATTATATATGATGCGAGCGGCGTCATGTTCAACATGTTGAACATCGCCACTGGCCATCTCGTACTTCGCCACTGGCCATCTCGTACTTCGCCACTGGCCATCTCGTACTTCGCCACTGACTTGTTCTCAGCATTTGATCCATAGTGTCAACACCAGCTTTATATCGATTATATTTTTTTTCGCATTTTCACTTACAGCCTTGTCTGAATGCTGCGTTGATATTAGAATAACAGCCTTATTTTTTTTTTGTACATTCGAACACATCGTCACCTTTTTATGAAATCCAAAAACAGTTGAGTAGATCGGTCGTAATTTATTTGCTGCGATGATGACACTAGGGATGTATGGTTTTTTTTTTTTTTTTATTATGCCCACAATGGTAAGATTCAATGGTAATAAGTGTTTTGAAAGAGGAATGGCTGTAAAAAATTATCCATGCTGATATTTCTTCCACCAATCTCTCTTGATCTTTTCCACGATTATCGTTTATTTTGACAGTGTAAATAATACCCTACAAGGTATATGAGTTTTCAGCATCGCAAATCCACCAGATTTTAATGCCATACTTAGCCGGTTTCGATGGTAAATATTGCGTAAACCCTGTACAACCTCGATACGAATATAATTGTTCATCAATAGTTAAATTTCCTGTAGTCTTGTACATCTTGGATAAATTTTCATCAACACCCACAAATCACGAATCGGCGCTGCCTTGTCATCTTTCTTACGTTGACTGCAACTATTACTGTCATCAAATCTTAGAAATCTCATAATGTTATGGAATCTTGAGTCCCATTGTCGCGCGATATAGATAGTGGGTATGAATTAGAATGCCAATGTCACAAGTATGATCAGTGTTGGATTTATTAGCACGAGCACAAAACAGAATGCCAAAGAACGAATAAATGTCGGGTATCGTCACGGGCTTCCATTGCCGTTGCGAATTTGGGTTCATATGTAGATACAGCTTTCTTATTAGTGTGACGTACGATATCTACCATATGTTTCGTGAAATCTTTTTTAACATTTAACTTATTGATAGCGTTTCTGTACTGCGATGAGACCAACTTCGCTGATGTAGAACATTATGAACTGCTGCTACCTGATGTTGATTTGGTAGTGTTTCCTCCCTCACTGTTTTATCTTTCGCAACCGAACTGCTGGTTACTGTTCCATCAGAGAATGCAGATTCTCATTTTCACCACTCAAGAACTGGTCATATTGTTCTTCTGCGTAATCGTTGACATTTTCTCCAGTATTTCGTCCTCATTATCTGATGGTCCATTCGAATCAGAATCATCCCCGTCATCGAACATTGCTTTCAAATAAGCCTCTTTCTCTGCTGCACTCATTCTAGATAATAACTTATTGTATCATTTAATTAATTTTTCGTTATATGTACTACTGTGACCAAAAAATAAGATGACATTTCAATTTAAACTGCGCGCGTCGAAAGATTTGGAGAATTATTATTTTTTAGGTTGGTAGTACTGTCAGTGACATCTATGTCAAATTTACATGTCGAAATATTCACTAGGGTTTGAGATACGGGTCGTTTCCGGGATGGCTTTCAGTTCCGTCTTCGCTGCGGCTTGAATCTCCTCTATCGTATAAAAACGGTGTCCCTGGAGCGGTCTTTTGAGCTTGCTGAACAGCCAAAATTCGCACGGCGCCAGATCAGGTGAATACGCTGGTTGCGGAACGATCAGGGTTGTTTTTGGCGAAATGATCACGAATTACGAGTGCAGTATGGGATGGTGCATTATCGTGGTGTAAAAACCAAGAATTGTCTTTCCACAATTCCGACCTTTTTAGGTGGATAGCGTTACGCATACGACGCATAACATTCAAATAATATTCCTTGTTGACTGTTTGGCCCGGCGGAAGGAATTCATAATGCACAACACCACGATAATCGAAGAAGAGAATAGGGTGATGGTCGCCCAGGACGCTCTTCATCTTCGACACGTTCACGGCTGGCTTAGAACTCACTATACCACTTGTCAACTTTTTTTTTGTAGACATACCCTCATCACCAAAGGCTTTCTGCACCATCCTCAACGTATCCGCAGCAGAAAATTGATTCTGCAAACAAAATTTGATGCAAATTCAACAAATTTCGTCATCGCAAAAAACGAAAACGCACTTTTAGCAGCTCACAAAACGACGCGTATCTCAAACAATAATGAATATTTTGACATGTAAATTTGACATAGATGTCACAGGGAGTACTACCAACCTAAAAAAAAAATAATTCTCCAAATCCTTCGACGCGCGCAGTTTAAATTCAAATGTCACCTTATTTTTTGGACACAGTAGTGTATTAAGTTTTTATTATATATTATATCAAAACCACAATAGTATGTATTTTTTCCGTCATTGAAAAATTATGTGGATATAAAAAGTTTATTTACCAAGCGAATTCAGCTTCAGATACTTCTTCCATATTTTTTTTCTCCACTCCCCTCAAAATTTGACTAGTAACACGTCTAACTCGTTTGAAAACTCAGGTCAAACTGAACTGTCCACTATAGAAACAAAATAGCTTGAACCTTGACATTCCTTTCATTCCTTTTGGCCTAGCAAGCAGCTGCTCTTCTGCGAACAATAGAGATCACATCTATTGACCCCGGAGCACAGCAGGTGGTCCCTAACCGATGATATTAACTTCTCTTCAAAAATTTTCCTTCTGAAACTCGTTTGAATTGTAGTGTACATTCGAATGAAAATAAATTTTAACCATAATTTCATCCATTAAAATATTACAAATATGCATGACATATTACAATACGTAGGGGCCCGGGGTGCTAAACAACGTCGGTAAAGTATTTGTTTACACTTCTGTATGCATTATCTAAGCTCAAATATGCATGACATATTACAATACGTAGGGGCCCGGGGTGCTAAACAACGTCGGTAAAGTATTTGTTTACACTTCTGTATGCATTATCTAAGCTCAAAAAATTACTTTTATTTATTTGATTTGAGAAAAACCCAAGTTGAGATAATTTTAACTACTTGAGTATGCGAACTCTGTCGTATAGCGCAAATTTTAATCGCAAGTGTAAGCACGCTGCGACAAGATTTGCTAGGGGTCTTCAGGCATGAGCAGAACTGATACGCTCAATTGAAGGTACGTCTTTGTCTTTGTTACAGGAAAAAATTAATATTGAAAAACGCAAGAAACCGAAAATTATAATTTAAAGACTTAAATTGATAACATAAAAGATAATACGAATGAAGTAGCATCATAGTCTGAAATTTATTCAAAATTTCACATGTTTATACAATCCTTTCTTTCGGCTTTATATTCAATATTAGTTCATATTTCATATTACTCATATTTTTGCCGCTTCAATGATTAAATTAAACTGCAACAAATCTTTCAAAAACTATAGACACGTGGCCAGACTAACAAACGGCATTAATTTGGGTTTGACTTGAGCCTTCCGACTCATTTGTGCGCTTTACGCAAGGAACTTCCGTGCATGCTAGCATCAAATGTCCAAATGATGTGCGCCTGAGCGAATATCACGAAAACTTTCCACCCGAAAATTATACTTAGTAAACTGGTTTTAGGAAAAACAGCAAATCCTTGTGACAATCCACATGTCCATTAATGTCGCAAAGACGCAGTGTGTGTGTGGTTCCAGTTAACCATGTGTAAATTGCTATAGTTGCGCGACTATCGTGGCGTAGTCAGTTTCATCCCTAAGGGATGGATCCGACTACGACTACTACGAGTAAATTATTTATTTTTCCCCAACTTCAGCATTGAAAGTACAGGCTTATTATAAAACTCTTTATGAAAACATACGTTTTAAAGTTGAAAAAATCATTGTGGTAGGTTCTTATGAGTATTACAGTAACAAGTACCTTCGAAATTGAAATTCCCTCAACTTTGTCAGTAATAGTAGAATTTGTAATTATAACATTCTTCCCAGTGAGTTAATATGGGTACCCTTAAATTTAAGTAGTCAAAGAAAAGGTCCTTATAGTCTGGACGTTTCAAATAAGTTAAATTGCAGTAACGGTAGTAATAGCCATTTGAAAGTTGAGTACAACAAAAACGGGCTTTCCATCGAACCAGACACAAAAGTTTTAATTGGATCCTCTAATTTCCAGATAAAATGAATAATAAAAATATCTTGAATATTTCATACAGCCAACGGTTGTCAGCGATATTGCTACAAAATGTCAGCGGGTTAAAATGGTGTAACAATGGCTTTCCTTCTAAAACGAGTATGTATTTGTTGAAGATGTCCTTCAAGTTTTACTGGGTTTATTCATTATTGTTGTCAGCATATCGTGGGTTGAATTCAAAACCCTTCTGATATGAGCGTATTTCTGTCTAACCAATTTATTTCTTAGTAATTACTGTTTTTGTATGTGAGTAAATTTTGAGTGATTTATCCTATTCTAAAAAGTGAATATTTCACACTAAGGCGCGTTTTCTCTATTCAAACCGTATATTACATTATTGTTTTTTTCCACAAGAAAAGGTACATTTGTCATCTAGTTGCGGCCACGCTTGCTGCTGACATGTTCGAATTATGTCGAATGAGGATAGTGGGTAATCTAAGTTCCCAATCGGTTGGGCTTGTATTTTTAAATGAAACTATCGTCCGCACCCGGGGATAGTAAGCAGAGGAAATTTAGTAATTGTGCATTGTTGCTCTAGATCATCGAACAACAATCTACCATACATAGTGATTATTGGATACTATTTGAGCCTACTGTAAGTGGTTTTGCATTAAATCAACTAATCTTCTGTACATGACATATAAGGAAACGTTTGAGGAGCACTACAAAAAAGAAAAAAATATGTACTTTTATTTCGGTCTTCTGTTTTTTTTTTGGATTACACAGTGACGACCTGTAAGACGATAGCGCCTATTGTTATGGTAAAGCCCGCCCTACTCATAATTCAAGTAAGCGAAGTGGATGGTAATCTACATTATTGGCGATAACGAACGATCTTATGATGAACATGGCGATTGGTAACTTTCGATTGAGCTTGATGATGGCGACGACGTTGGTTTTTGTTTTATTAGAGGTAACGGAACACGCTACTATGAATCAGTGGCGTAACAATACTTTTAAGGGCCATGGCAAATTCATCAAATTTAAAGAAGCTCTAGTTTCGTTTACATTAATCATTTTGTACACTCTGTGAAGTTTGATCGTAATAAGCGTAAGGCATAGTGCAGTCTCTGAGACAGGTTGTGGATGATGGTGATTATTGGATTATAATAGCTTTTATTTTATTTATTTAAGTATTACAATCGATTATTTTTTTCTCGATTTTTTAAAACTCATTTTCGGGCTTTCGGTTAGGCAAAACTATCAATGACAACATCAAAGTTCAAACTTCAGGCTATGGAATGTTCAACAGATAGAATCGCTATGTTGCGTAATCTTTGTTGTCCGATGGAATTTCGTAAATAAGTTTTGATTAATTTTAATTTTGAAAAGCCATTCTCCCAGGAGTGGTTACAAATGTTTAGGGCTTTTAAAAATGGGCGTCATTCAAACTCTTCAAAGTAGCAGGTTGCCGTTGCAAGACACTGAAAACAATTCCGTTCCTAGGAAATGTAATCTCAGTTGATTAATGATATCCAATGTTCGATACAATAGAATAGGTTAGCTTTAAACAACCTTTCGAGACATCGCCGCTAATTCCCTCGCACGATTTTAAGGAATTTCAGGGTTTAAAGAGCATCTTCCTGCTTCACTACTTGCTTCCATCTTTAATAAATAGGAATAATTATTCCTAAAATTTCTGATCTTTCACAAAATGTAGAAGTTATGATTTAAGGCATTCTGCTTGCTGATTATTTTTTCTAAGGGATTTTTAGCGAGAGTTTTCCACACATGGAAGTGATTTGAAAACTTAAATTATGTTTAAGATATTAATTGAAAGGCAATGAAAAAAAGAATTCACATTGCAGTGCCTCATTAAAATTGAGAGTAGTTCTTCACACCGTCAAATATTTAAAATGAACACTCACTTCCTAAATGGAACCAAAATTTGATGTAAATAGGGGGTTGGGTGGGCAGTCGGTCGATTCACATGGATACCGCACCATATGAAGATTTGGGAATTGGTGGGGGTATATATGTAGGCACTCCGTCGTCCTACAAATACTAACAACGTTTTTATCTATTAATCAATGATAACCTTGATTCGCCTGGAATAGCCACAAGTAACAATGATTCAATTCCGGACTGATGGTCGTTGGTGTGAAGAGCTCCTGAGGTTTGCATCCCAGCTGGCTCGGCGATTACATGGTTGAGTAGGATGTGGCTGATTTACGGGGTTGTTTCCCACGTGACGTCCTCTTGCGATCATTGTGGGAGTTTGCGAAAGGAATGGTGTGACGATTTTGCTTAAAACTGTGGCCGGACAAGAGTCTCTGATGGAAGAGAATTGTCGTGATGGTAATATCTGTTGTGATGGCTGCACTTGCAACGCTGGAACTGAGCTGTCGCTGCCAGGATCCGGGTTAACAAGGAATGCTGGTTTGATTCGTTCTGTCGAAACGTTTACTGTTTGGCGTTCACGTCGATGGTGAAATATGTGTTCGAGATTCTGTTAATTATTCGATGTGGGCCTGTGTATGGTTGCCGTAATGCCCGTCTGGCTTCGTCAACTCTAAGGAACACGTCTGTACACATCCTGAGGTCCTTGTGAACAAATGTACTCCAGTTGTTTTTCTGAGCAATAGGTTAAGGCCTGATTTTTCGCATTTGTAGTTTGAAATTTTTACTGAACAAATGTGGATCACTTGGGCTGTTGTCCTCGACCAGAAATTTCCCCGGGAGTTTTAACATTGTGCCCAATACTAACTGTGCACAGCTAGCTCTCAAGTCATCCTTGTAGCGATTTCTTAGGCCCAAGAGTATGTTGGAAAGTAGACTAGGCCAGTTTCCGTCATCTTCGTGACACATGATGGCGGCTTTTCGTGCCCGATGCCACCTTTCCAATGCAGGGTGATAGGGTGACGTTCTTGTTTTACTGGTTCCTATAATGTTAGTCAGTGACCTGAACAAGGCTGACTCAAATCGTGATCCCTGATCGGTGATCACAATTTCTGGCGCTCCGAAACGAGACAACCAGGTGACGTAGAAGGCTTTAGCTACTGCGTCTGTTGTCTATTTTACCAATGGTACTGCCTCTGTCTTACTTGAAAACTTGTCAACCATTGTTAAAACGGTCCTAAATTCACCCACTTGCGTTAGTATTCCGACTGTATCCACTACTTGAAAGCGTTTGTCTGGGACTGGAAATGGCTGCAATGCTTTTACTGTACGTCTGCCGACTTAAGATCTTTGGCAAGGAAGGCAACAACGACAACAAAGATGCACGTCCTTTCTCATTCTGGGTCCAAAAAATGTTTGGGCAATCGCACGTAACGTTGCTCTTTGCACTTGGGTGGACACAGCGGTGGAAGGTGTCGACGAAAGGCCTTGTAAGACCTATTGACAGGTCGCAGTACATTTTTCCACTTGGGTGTTGATTGGTTGCAGTTGCAAGGACGTCGAGTCGAGTAAGAGCGTTAAGTTCGGGATCCTTCACCTGTTCTTTAACAAGCTCGTGATTTTCAATCAATAGCGGTAGTGATATGGCTTCTATGCGGAACAGCGAATCTGTGGTAATGTTAGTATCGCCAGGAATATGTACAAAGTTGGTGCAAAATTGTGAGATGTAATTCAATTGTCTTGACTGCCGAGGCGATGCCTTGTCGAATTTCTGTTTCAAGGCGAAAACAAGTGGTTTGTGGTCAGTGCGTACGACGAACTCCGAACCCTCCAGATAATGTTGAAAATGGCGGATTCTGGCTGTATACGCAAGTAACTCCCTATCATAGGCACTGTAGCGAGACACAGTTGTGGTGAGCTTGCGTTGGAAGAATGCAATTGGTTTCCATATGTTGTCTTGAAGCTGCTCGAGAACTCCTGCGATAGCGACATCCGATGCGTCGGTAGACAAGGTTGCTCTGGAAATAAGCAAGTTTGAGAAACCTTCGATAGAAGTTAACAACTCCAAGAAAACGACGGAGCTGTTGGATTGTACTTGGTTTCGAAAAATTCCTAACTGCTTCGACCCGCTTTTCTGGGGGACGGGGACTCCCTCTGCTGAAATAATATGTCCTACATATTCGGCTTGCTTAACTCCTAGTGTACACTTCGCGATGTTGACTACCACTCCGTAGTCGTTCAGGCTCTTGAAAACGGTGTGGAGGTGTTTCTCATGTTGTTCGGGTGTATCTGAAGCGATCAATATGCCATCACGATAGCAAGAACAAAATTCGAGGCTCTTGAGAACCTCGTCCATAAACCTTTGGAATGACTGAGCAGCATTTCTGGGGCCGAAAGTCGTTACAGTGAAAACGTTGAGGCCGAATGGGGTTGTTACCACCGTCTTTGGAATGTCTTGCTCTGCAATAGGGATCTGGTGGAATGCTCTCAGCATATGGGTTTGACACTGTCTTGAATGTGTCGCATGGGGAGGCGGCCCGGAATTATAACTGCGTTTAGACACCGGTAGTAGTCCACATGGGCGCCATCTACCTTCCTTCTTGGGAACCAGGTGTAGTGGCGCTGCCCAAGGGCTGATAACCTTCAATAGCCCAGCTTCATATGTTCAAATTCCGCGCTTGCTATCGAGAATTTTCTGGTGTGAGTCTCCGAGGGCGCTCTGCGACAGGTAGGCCATTGGTTACGATGCTTTTGAGTTTCGCTAATACGTGACGGGTTTGTGATGTTCGGGTATTTGCTCAGGATTTCAAAGTAGTTCACGTTGCTACCTAACGTGGACACAGACGAGTGCTTTTGCACGTCGTTCCAGCCACTGGTGGACAACTGTGTCTTATGTTCAAACAAACAACGATTTTTGATGTCCACCAACGGTCTGAAGTGTTGCAGCAAGTCTACACCAAATTTCTTTTAAGGCCGAGTGCAAGATTGAGTGCCCGCGTGCCGAATGTTTGAATTTCACTGCCGTTAGTAGCAAAAAGTTTATAGCCATTTCCGAACTGCTTGGCAATGGTCTGTGGGGCATTGATGACGGAAACGTCGGCTCCCATATCGATGAGAAATTTAAATTTGGTGCTGTGATACTGAACATGCAGGAGTGAACGTGTTGTGTTTCTTGTGCTTGCGACAAGCGGCGCGTTATCTAGTTTTTTTTTTTAGACCACGTTTAATATGGAAAACATGATTTTTGACATTTTTTGCCGCTCCACCGAATTCACGATGAAAGTACCATATGTTATTTCGGCGTTTAGTGGGGCAAGATGAACGAGCGGGACTAAAGCATAAATTGCGAGTACGGCTGGGGCTTCTGTTGAACTGCAGTCTGTCTAGACGCGAATAAATGTTGGAAAGCCCGCGTTTGATTCCATCCCCAATGGCATTTGAACTTTTGTCGACTTCAGAAATGAAGTGTGTGGACCGATCGCGTGTTTCCAGTAACTTATCAGCCGTTTCGGCCAATTGATCGAAATTCGCTGTCCACACAGTTAAAAAATCTTGAACAAGCGACGGAATATCAAAGTAACAATGATTCAATATTGTCGTGACTCTGTCTTCTTCCAGAAAGCGACTCGTGCTCTTTCCTCGCTTCGCTTGTCCTGCTTCGTTACTCGTTCGGCTTCGATACTTAATTTTCCAGTCTAGTATTTACTTGGCATTGAACCAGGAAAACAGCCACGGATCGGATTAAATAAAGGTTTACGACTCCCCCAATGAATAAATGATAATTCTTTTGGAACTTGGATTATTGAACAAACCAGATGCACTGCCACTTCTGGATAAAATAAATATAAAATAAACATCCTTGCAGTGCAAGAAACCAGATGGCGCGATGAAGACACACCTGACATGCGAACGCACACCGTGTTTGCCATAGTACATTCACATAGTATCCACAACTTCCATTTACCCTGTGTTGCAGACTTTCTTAATTTTCCCAGGGGCCGGACGTATTCAAAAAACAAAATAAAAAGCAAATAAAATTCCGACGCACGTGTTCTTTTACGCATTTCAGAACATGGGAGTCTTATCAGATCTTAACAAAAAACTAAAGGATTGCATAAAACGAATTTGTTTTTCTGCAAAGTTATTAATTTTTTGAGATCTGGTAATCGTGAAATCTAATCGAAGCACAGGTTTATATTCGCCCCAATCCTCTCGTCAGAATTTACCTACCTACATGCTGCCGAAGATTCATGATTCGCTCTTCGGCTTGTGTTCGGTTTTTTCCGGAGGCTAGGTTGAGTGTGGATACTATGTGAATGTACTATGAATTAGACAATGGCGACGAGTAGGGCGGCCACTATTTCTGCACAAATGGCTATGCAAGGCAGATTTTACAGTTGACACGAATGGAGGGTGATGAATCTTATTAGGCTTTTTTCCACGCGGCGTTAAAAATAGGGGCGGCACATTGTTTTCCACCGATGTTCTTATTTTTAACGCTCCCATAGTTCACCCACGCTCATAGAACGCAGAGAGAATGGATACGAAATGCATCGAGAGAATTGAAGCACTTTATCATGTAGCGTGAAGTTGGTGCGTTATTAGCTGTTGAGTCGAATTTCAAATAAATTTGACGTGACGTCTCCCACTAATTTTCGCATCTTGAACAAACTCAATTTTCTGTGCGGGCATTCTAACTTTAACGATATAAAAGATTGAACATGAGTTACCCTATGAAGGATACGTCCCTGATATGCTTCCTAGAGCTGTTTTTGCATTCCCACACACGTCACTAAATTTTTCATTTTTCGACACAAAAACACTCGCGATCCGAAACAACTTTTCAGTTTGATTATCACATTTGCAACGCTTTTGTACTAGATTCAACACGGTTTATCTTAAAAAAATTGTTTTGTGTACAATTTCAAATTCAACTTGATTAGATGTTTCCTATCAATGTTGAATTTCCGCTTTTCATATGTTTTCAATCATATGGTTGATATTTTGTTGACAATTCGGGGGTTAAGGTATAAGACGAGTGGGATTTTCGTGAGAGCAACTAGAGAGCCACTTGAATGTGTGGACTCTCTAGCGGCGTAAAAGGCAGGGGGATTTCAATTCCCATGCGAGAGGAAGACATGTATGTAGTAAAAGTACTTGACTCACGTATGGATGAAAATAAGCTCATTTTGTGTCCATTACTTTATACTCGTATGTCTTTGCCCACGCTATATTTGTGTACGAAACACATCGTACATGTGTGTGTAATAATTCTCGTAATATCTCGAGTCATCTTCAGGCATGCGCTGAACTGGGAATACGTATGCTCCGTTTTAAGACAATCAGTAGGAATTTAGATATGGCAAATACAGAGTGGCGGCATTATTACTAAGTCGAAAGAAGAAAATTAATTACTTCAATGCGTGCCAATAAATGATGAGGCTGCCCGAGTACCTCAAAAACTTGTGTGTGTATCATGCATATTATACTGTTAACCATGTGTGAATTAAGATAGACGCACGACTTCTCGCAGTCTCTTCCATCTCTTATACTGCCATGTATGTTCGCACGGGCATCGTATATTGCACCGATGGACTCACTTATCTTACATTTGTACCTGCTATTGAGCGAACACGAGCAATAAAGGAGAGAAAGGCATAATAGCTACGTGGCAGTTTCATTTTTTGCGCATGTATCCACTGCACTCGGCGCCATCGTTGCTAGAGTCCCAACTGATGCCCTCCAATGTTCGATATGAAATGATTATATGCCCTACCCAAAAACTTTCCTGGCCGAAAGATATACAACGCGTTTGTGTGTGTGTATTACGCCCCTTCTCCCTCGACAATTTTGGAATGTTTTTTTTTACCATCAAGTTTCCTTAATGCTTCTCTCTTCTTGCCCATATAACCCGTTTCGCGCTAACTTTTCAATCTGCATGTAAAAAAACCCATTATGTATATATAGTACATAAAGGAACAACAAAGGGCTGGCGATGATGACGATTGGAGAACTAAGACGGTGGCGGTCCACCCCAATTCGGTTTCGATGCGATTTACATACATATATTGAGTAATTGGCAATGACGACGGCGCCTGTTGGTTGCTTTTGGTAGAGCTAGACTATGATGACCCTGGCAACCATCGTTATAATAGCGATGACGACGCTCGTACGTGATTGGTGGACGTCAATGGTAAGTGTAAAGATGGCCATGGTTTTGAATTATGGCGAATGCGTGGTGGGTGATTTACATGCGATGTACGTGTGATGAAGCGATAGAGGAGGGGTTGGCGACGGCAGCGATGACGATTGCATGCCTAGGACGAGCTGCGGCGCATGCTTTTGCTATATCAGAAGCCAAACGGGAGTCGACGTACATAGTGCTGTTAGTAATGATGATTTTCCAATGCCGACGACGGCTATTGGTAGGTTTTGGTGGAGCTTTGCGACTGGACGCGAATGCACAATTTTGCTTTGGGCATTTTCAATTGCTTGTTATGTTTTCGCTGGAATCTGCTTCGCGTATTTCAAGGTGTGTGGGGCAGTTGGATGCATTTTTTCGAATTTTCCCTTCTATGTGTATATCTATTCAATGGGCTTTGGGAACGATGACGCCAACAGCTATTGCTATATTCGGGATGGCGGCGATGGAACGCGCAATATCTTCGACGATTAACCAATGAATATGATTGGAGCGGTGGGTGGCTATTGCTATGATAACGGCAATAACAACCATGATGAAACCCGTGTATGGGTGGTTGGGCGAATGATCTAGATATATAAGGGACAATGGTAGTTGACGATGATGATTGTACAGTGACTATGAGTAGGACAGCGTCAGATATTTCTAAGGGGGCAGTGACATAGGCGATGATTTCTAATTCGATGTTGGCGCTGGCAACAAAGATGACCATTTTACAATGAGGAAGACGATTACTGGTATGGGCCACAACAAATGGAGGACGATTTGCATTGTTTTATTTGAGCTGATATTGGTGATTTGATGATGACGACAATAGTAGGGGTTGGCTTGTCGATGGTGACGATGAAGATTGGGCGATGATTATAATGTGTGTACAATATCGGTTGTAAATGATGCGGCAAAGCCGCCACGTAATAGAGTTCTACCGAATGAGAATTATCTAGGTGTTTTTGTTTGCGCCGACGACGACGGGATGGTTGTTGGTATATCAACGGCTGTTATGTAGAAGAATGAATTTAGACGTTGGTGGATTGTCTACATTTTGCTATTAATGATGTTGACGACGATGATCAAACAAAATTACGATCATGTATTGATAAGTGGCTATGATCAAGGATGCAGATGGTGCAGCAATAAGTGGGAGGGGTTGAATTTAAGCTGTCACTTATTACGAGCTAAATCAAACCAAAAGATGGTGCTGAAAGTATCAAACAGAATGACTGCCCAGAATGGTGCGAGTGTTAGCTACGCATGGATTCCGAAAGGTTCAAGAGTTCGCGATATATAGAGGTCAGATAAGCTGATACGGCGAGTGGATTCGTCATTTATTGGAGTTAAAAGCAACGCGATGAGTTACACCAAATGGACATTTATTAAAGTCAAGATAAGGTGGTATGCTTGTGTGTTTTATGGATAGCCTGGGTAACGTCCTCGATTACTTGCAAGTTAATATGCAGTACATTTCCTGACACAGGCACCGGAGCGTTGGTGCCAACTACTGCAGCCGTTTCTTGTTGTTGCAGCGCTTGTTGTTGTTGCTGATGCGCTTGTTGTTTAACTTGCAGTTGGGCTTGTGTGGTTGCTGCTGGTGATGTGCTAACTCTGCTCAAATATGCGTTGCTGTCGCTAATGTTGTTTTTGCTGCTGTGTCGCTTGTTGCAGTTGAGGCACTTGATGGGTTACTTGTGGCTGCTGGGGCACAAAAATTTGATGAATAACGCATGGTTGCTGTTGCATGATTGGCTTTTTGCTGCTGTTGTTGCCATTCCTGCTGAATCAATTGGTTTTAAATTTGCCGTTGCTGCGGTTGTTGTGTAATAAATTGCTGGTTCTGCAGATTGTTTTGAGGCTGAAGTTGCTGGTTCTTCTATTGGAACTGAATATGCTGAGCAATTTGCTGTTGGAATATTTGTTGATTGGCTGCGGTTGCCGAGTCATGACATGATTATCTTTGAACTTGTCCCGAACTAACTGCTACATTTTCTCACTGCCCGCGCCATCTTCACGTCATGTTGCGGCAGCACTTTTAGTCATGCGATTAGAGTATTAGCTTAGCTTATACGCGAACCTATTAGAAATACATCCGACAGCGCTTCAATCAGTGGGTTAATTAGAATTAAACTTTGTTTTCCGTATCAGTTTTCATTATATTAACACTACGCGTTCCGGTGGTTCTTGCCAGCATTAGATCGAGTGTCACAAAAATCCTTATTTATAATACCAGTGTTTTGCCTTATGAATGAACTAGCTAATAACCTCACATACCTTTCCTAATCACTTAGTTTATAGCATCAAAAAGGACGAATCTACAATGTTGTTTAGGTTATAGTCATTATCAGTAGGAGGAAGTTATGTCTGTGATGCGACTAAACCTGGATTTAGCAGTAACTGCGTCATTTCGTGGGATGGCACAAATTTTACGAAAAGTTGACAAGTGATACACGCTCTTTTCATAAAAATTCCAGGTGGGTTTTGTTTAATTTTTATTTATCCATTTTTGCCTAGAGCGCACCCCAGGGCCGAGATCTTCAAACATTCGGCTGTTTGAAATTCGAAGATCTCCTATTACCATTTTTCATTTGCTAACTTTATATCGCTCTAGCCTGGGTGCGGGTCTCTGTCTCTCCAAATAAATATACATAAATTATACTAAGAATTATAGAATTGGTTGGTGAAATAAGTTCGTTATTCCAGTTAAGGTAAGTGATAAATAGCAAGTAAACGAATTGGGGAAATTGTGGTTCATATATCTGATTGATGATCGAATTAAGTTTCGTTTTTGTATATTTTTGGTTTGTTTTCGTAATTAAAAGTATCCGTTTTTTCCTGAATTGTTCCGGATCCAAGATAGCCGAAAAGGCAGTGTGAATTTGCGTGATTTCTTATTTTCATATTTCATTCTCTAACTTGATTTCCCTCTAACTCTAGCCTGGGTATGAGGGTTGGCCTGTGTATCCGTTTTTATCTAGAGTGCCCCAGCGCCGAGATATAGCCCCTTAGCCTGTGTGAAATTGGGATACCTCCTATTTTCACATTTCATTTGCTAACTTCAAAGTAAGTAGTAAGTTCGCAGTTCGCATTGCAGTTAAGGTAAGTACATAAAATAACAAGTAATTAAAATAAAACATAACTTACAATCAATTTAAATTTTTCCAAGCTACATGCTATTATCGATTTAAAACATTCAATTTATAAATAGATGTTGGCCTGATTTGCTCAGAGCAGAAACTCATCTTCCAGTCGATCAGCAAGCCTAGGTACTTCACTGATGGTTTCCATCCAACCAGTACTTACGTCCCCAATACTGATCGTCCTCCTTACTCTGGGGACCCACTTCTTTGTCAGGATGACCACTTCGGTTTTCCCTACTGCTAGGCTGAACCCTCCGCGATTGGTAGTCCAGTCTCTCCTGGCGCATTGGCGCATATAATCTGAGTTGCGCCTGTTCAACGGTGTTTCTGGTAAATGGCACCGCAACATCATTCGCATAGCTCATGACTCATCCGGCAGCTCTAGTCCAGTAGCCAACCCATTGTACGATATGATGTTCCATAGGTAATCTGTAACAAGGATAATAGATCCTTGAGCAACACCCGATTGTTGACTTCCATCCCTCGTCGAAAATCAAGTAACGCCAGCAGCATCAGCACCAGCAGAGCACCTTCGAAGCCGTGTCTAGCATGCATAACACGGGCGGCAACCAGACGGCGACCTGGGATTCCCCTTCCCCTTCGCCTTGCTGATCAGTACGAGCCACGCTACTGTCACACGTTCCGGGAAGAAGACCTCGTCCCGCAGGCAAATTAGATGGAGTGGATGCGTGAAATCCAAAGCCGTAGAGTTAGTATTAAGTTCACATTGCAGTTAAGGTAAGTACATAAAATAACAAGTAATTAAGTTAGTTTGAAATAAATTGACAAAATTCTCGTACTTTCGCTTAAATAAATACTCTAGCTTTCAAGGTGATCACAAGTGGTAGAAGAGGGGTTCGTCTCTCATTCATTTTTTTAGATTAAAATAATCGACATTTTAGTAGGCGCAGGTACACTTCTTCCACTGATGGTTTTCAATTCAACCAGTACTTACTCGTACCGTACGTCCCCAATATTGATCGTCCTTATTCTTCGGAAGACTCTCTTCTTTATCAGAATGACTACTTCGGTTTTCTCCGGTGCTAGGCTGAACCCGCCGCCGCCGCCACCGCCGCGCCTAGTCGTGCAGTCCAGTAGCTTCACCCGGTGCATATTAGCACATCTAGTCTAAGTTGCGGCTGTTCAACGATACGTCTAGTAAATGGTGCCACCGCAACATCATTCACATAGCCGATAAGGCGTGGTGACATCCGGCAGCTCTAGTCTCAGTAGCCAGCCTATCGTATATGATGTTCCATAAGTAGTGTGTAGCAAGGATAATAGATCCTTGAGCAACACCCGATCCTTCGTCGAACATCAAGTGTCGCCAGCAGCAGGGCACCTTTGCAGCCGTGTCTAGCATGGATAAGACGGGCGGCAACCAGACGGCGACCCGGGACTCCCCTGCCCCTTCCCCCTCCCCCTTGCTGATCAGTACGAGCCTCGCTACTGTCCAACGTTCCGGGAGGAAGACCCCTTCCCGCAGGCAAATTAGGAGGAGTGGATGCGTGAAATCTAAAGCCGTACTGTGTATCGACGAGATAGGTAGGACCCTTCCATCATCATCATCAGCAGCAGCACGCAGCCGTGTCTAGCATGCGTAACACGGGTGGCATGCAGACGGCGACCCGGGATTCCCCTTTCCCTTGCTGATCAGTACGAGGTTCGCTTCCGTCCAACATTCCGGGAAGCCCCCCTTTCCGCCGGCGGAGGAGATTTGCGTGTCCTCTATTTTCACACTTTTCACACTCATTCATTCAAACTTTGACCCGCTCTAACTCCCTTAGGAATGCGAATTTGGAAAAACGGTGATAATTTGAAGAAACCTTAAACAAGGAAATGTTTTGGGGGTCGGAAAATTATATGAAAGAATCCGTTTTTGTCTAGGGTGCCCCAGAGCCGAGATATAGCCCCATAGCCCCTTAGCCTGTGTGGGGAAATTGGGATATCTCCTATTTTCCCATTTCATTTGCTAACTTCAAAGATAGCAGTAAGTTTGCATTGCAGTTAAGGTAAGTACATAAAATAACAAGTAATTAAAATAAAACATAACTTACAATCAATTTAAATTTTTACAAGCTACATGCTATTATCGATTTAAAACATTCAATTTATAAATAGATGTTGGCCTGATTTGCTCAGAGCAGAAAGTCATCTTCCAGTCGATCAGCAAGCCTAGGTACTTCACTGATGGTTTCCATCCAACCAGTACTTACGTCCCCAATACTGATCGTCCTCCTTACTCTGGGGACCCACTTCTTTGTCAGGATGACCACTTCGGTTTTCCCTACTGCTAGGCTGAACCCTCCGCGATTGGTAGTCCAGTCTCTCCTGGCGCATTGGCGCATATAATCTGAGTTGCGCCTGTTCAACGGTGTTTCTGGTAAATGGCACCGCAACATCATTCGCATAGCTCATGACTCATCCGGCAGCTCTAGTCCAGTAGCCAACCCATTGTACGATATGATGTTCCATAGGTAATCTGTAACAAGGATAATAGATCCTTGAGCAACACCCGATTGTTGACTTCCATCCCTCGTCGAAAATCAAGTAACGCCAGCAGCATCAGCACCAGCAGAGCACCTTCGAAGCCGTGTCTAGCATGCATAACACGGGCGGCAACCAGACGGCGACCTGGGATTCCCCTTCCCCTTCGCCTTGCTGATCAGTACGAGCCACGCTACTGTCACACGTTCCGGGAAGAAGACCTCGTCCCGCAGGCAAATTAGATGGAGTGGATGCGTGAAATCCAAAGCCGTAGAGTTAGTATTAAGTTCACATTGCAGTTAAGGTAAGTACATAAAATAACAAGTAATTAAGTTAGTTTGAAATAAATTGACAAAATTCTCGTACTTTCGCTTAAATAAATACTCTAGCTTTCAAGGTGATCACAAGTGGTAGAAGAGGGGTTCGTCTCTCATTCATTTTTTTAGATTAAAATAATCGACATTTTAGTAGGCGCAGGTACACTTCTTCCACTGATGGTTTTCAATTCAACCAGTACTTACTCGTACCGTACGTCCCCAATATTGATCGTCCTTATTCTTCGGAAGACTCTCTTCTTTATCAGAATGACTACTTCGGTTTTCTCCGGTGCTAGGCTGAACCCGCCGCCGCCGCCACCGCCGCGCCTAGTCGTGCAGTCCAGTAGCTTCACCCGGTGCATATTAGCACATCTAGTCTAAGTTGCGGCTGTTCAACGATACGTCTAGTAAATGGTGCCACCGCAACATCATTCACATAGCCGATAAGGCGTGGTGACATCCGGCAGCTCTAGTCTCAGTAGCCAGCCTATCGTATATGATGTTCCATAAGTAGTGTGTAGCAAGGATAATAGATCCTTGAGCAACACCCGATCCTTCGTCGAACATCAAGTGTCGCCAGCAGCAGGGCACCTTTGCAGCCGTGTCTAGCATGGATAAGACGGGCGGCAACCAGACGGCGACCCGGGACTCCCCTGCCCCTTCCCCCTCCCCCTTGCTGATCAGTACGAGCCTCGCTACTGTCCAACGTTCCGGGAGGAAGACCCCTTCCCGCAGGCAAATTAGGAGGAGTGGATGCGTGAAATCTAAAGCCGTACTGTGTATCGACGAGATAGGTAGGACCCTTCCATCATCATCATCAGCAGCAGCACGCAGCCGTGTCTAGCATGCGTAACACGGGTGGCATGCAGACGGCGACCCGGGATTCCCCTTTCCCTTGCTGATCAGTACGAGGTTCGCTTCCGTCCAACATTCCGGGAAGCCCCCCTTTCCGCCGGCGGAGATTTGCGTGTCCTCTATTTTCACACTTTTCACATTCATTCATTCAAACTTTGACCCGCTCTAACTCCCTTAGGAATGCGAATTTGGAAAAACGGTGATAATTTGAAGAAACCTTAAACAAGGAAATGTTTTGGGGGTCGGAAAATTATATGAAAGAATCCGTTTTTGTCTAGGGTGCCCCAGAGCCGAGATATAGCCCCATAGCCCCTTAGCCTGTGTGGGGAAATTGGGATATCTCCTATTTTCCCATTTCATTTGCTAACTTCAAAGATAGCAGTAAGTTTGCATTGCAGTTAAGGTAAGTACATAAAATAACAAGTAATTAAAATAAAACATAACTTACAATCAATTTAAATTTTTACAAGCTACATGCTATTATCGATTTAAAACATTCAATTTATAAATAGATGTTGGCCTGATTTGCTCAGAGCAGAAAGTCATCTTCCAGTCGATCAGCAAGCCTAGGTACTTCACTGATGGTTTCCATCCAACCAGTACTTACGTCCCCAATACTGATCGTCCTCCTTACTCTGGGGACCCACTTCTTTGTCAGGATGACCACTTCGGTTTTCCCTACTGCTAGGCTGAACCCTCCGCGATTGGTAGTCCAGTCTCTCCTGGCGCATTGGCGCATATAATCTGAGTTGCGCCTGTTCAACGGTGTTTCTGGTAAATGGCACCGCAACATCATTCGCATAGCTCATGACTCATCCGGCAGCTCTAGTCCAGTAGCCAACCCATTGTACGATATGATGTTCCATAGGTAATCTGTAACAAGGATAATAGATCCTTGAGCAACACCCGATTGTTGACTTCCATCCCTCGTCGAAAATCAAGTAACGCCAGCAGCATCAGCACCAGCAGAGCACCTTCGAAGCCGTGTCTAGCATGCATAACACGGGCGGCAACCAGACGGCGACCTGGGATTCCCCTTCCCCTTCGCCTTGCTGATCAGTACGAGCCACGCTACTGTCACACGTTCCGGGAAGAAGACCTCGTCCCGCAGGCAAATTAGATGGAGTGGATGCGTGAAATCCAAAGCCGTAGAGTTAGTATTAAGTTCACATTGCAGTTAAGGTAAGTACATAAAATAACAAGTAATTAAGTTAGTTTGAAATAAATTGACAAAATTCTCGTACTTTCGCTTAAATAAATACTCTAGCTTTCAAGGTGATCACAAGTGGTAGAAGAGGGGTTCGTCTCTCATTCATTTTTTTAGATTAAAATAATCGACATTTTAGTAGGCGCAGGTACACTTCTTCCACTGATGGTTTTCAATTCAACCAGTACTTACTCGTACCGTACGTCCCCAATATTGATCGTCCTTATTCTTCGGAAGACTCTCTTCTTTATCAGAATGACTACTTCGGTTTTCTCCGGTGCTAGGCTGAACCCGCCGCCGCCGCCACCGCCGCGCCTAGTCGTGCAGTCCAGTAGCTTCACCCGGTGCATATTAGCACATCTAGTCTAAGTTGCGGCTGTTCAACGATACGTCTAGTAAATGGTGCCACCGCAACATCATTCACATAGCCGATAAGGCGTGGTGACATCCGGCAGCTCTAGTCTCAGTAGCCAGCCTATCGTATATGATGTTCCATAAGTAGTGTGTAGCAAGGATAATAGATCCTTGAGCAACACCCGATCCTTCGTCGAACATCAAGTGTCGCCAGCAGCAGGGCACCTTTGCAGCCGTGTCTAGCATGGATAAGACGGGCGGCAACCAGACGGCGACCCGGGACTCCCCTGCCCCTTCCCCCTCCCCCTTGCTGATCAGTACGAGCCTCGCTACTGTCCAACGTTCCGGGAGGAAGACCCCTTCCCGCAGGCAAATTAGGAGGAGTGGATGCGTGAAATCTAAAGCCGTACTGTGTATCGACGAGATAGGTAGGACCCTTCCATCATCATCATCAGCAGCAGCACGCAGCCGTGTCTAGCATGCGTAACACGGGTGGCATGCAGACGGCGACCCGGGATTCCCCTTTCCCTTGCTGATCAGTACGAGGTTCGCTTCCGTCCAACATTCCGGGAAGCCCCCCTTTCCGCCGGCGGAGGAGATTTGCGTGTCCTCTATTTTCACACTTTTCACATTCATTCATTCAAACTTTGACCCGCTCTAACTCCCTTAGGAATGCGAATTTGGAAAAACGGTGATAATTTGAAGAAACCTTAAACAAGGAAATGTTTTGGGGGTCGGAAAATTATATGAAAGAATCCGTTTTTGTCTAGGGTGCCCCAGAGCCGAGATATAGCCCCATAGCCCCTTAGCCTGTGTGGGGAAATTGGGATATCTCCTATTTTCCCATTTCATTTGCTAACTTCAAAGATAGCAGTAAGTTTGCATTGCAGTTAAGGTAAGTACATAAAATAACAAGTAATTAAAATAAAACATAACTTACAATCAATTTAAATTTTTACAAGCTACATGCTATTATCGATTTAAAACATTCAATTTATAAATAGATGTTGGCCTGATTTGCTCAGAGCAGAAAGTCATCTTCCAGTCGATCAGCAAGCCTAGGTACTTCACTGATGGTTTCCATCCAACCAGTACTTACGTCCCCAATACTGATCGTCCTCCTTACTCTGGGGACCCACTTCTTTGTCAGGATGACCACTTCGGTTTTCCCTACTGCTAGGCTGAACCCTCCGCGATTGGTAGTCCAGTCTCTCCTGGCGCATTGGCGCATATAATCTGAGTTGCGCCTGTTCAACGGTGTTTCTGGTAAATGGCACCGCAACATCATTCGCATAGCTCATGACTCATCCGGCAGCTCTAGTCCAGTAGCCAACCCATTGTACGATATGATGTTCCATAGGTAATCTGTAACAAGGATAATAGATCCTTGAGCAACACCCGATTGTTGACTTCCATCCCTCGTCGAAAATCAAGTAACGCCAGCAGCATCAGCACCAGCAGAGCACCTTCGAAGCCGTGTCTAGCATGCATAACACGGGCGGCAACCAGACGGCGACCTGGGATTCCCCTTCCCCTTCGCCTTGCTGATCAGTACGAGCCACGCTACTGTCACACGTTCCGGGAAGAAGACCTCGTCCCGCAGGCAAATTAGATGGAGTGGATGCGTGAAATCCAAAGCCGTAGAGTTAGTATTAAGTTCACATTGCAGTTAAGGTAAGTACATAAAATAACAAGTAATTAAGTTAGTTTGAAATAAATTGACAAAATTCTCGTACTTTCGCTTAAATAAATACTCTAGCTTTCAAGGTGATCACAAGTGGTAGAAGAGGGGTTCGTCTCTCATTCATTTTTTTAGATTAAAATAATCGACATTTTAGTAGGCGCAGGTACACTTCTTCCACTGATGGTTTTCAATTCAACCAGTACTTACTCGTACCGTACGTCCCCAATATTGATCGTCCTTATTCTTCGGAAGACTCTCTTCTTTATCAGAATGACTACTTCGGTTTTCTCCGGTGCTAGGCTGAACCCGCCGCCGCCGCCACCGCCGCGCCTAGTCGTGCAGTCCAGTAGCTTCACCCGGTGCATATTAGCACATCTAGTCTAAGTTGCGGCTGTTCAACGATACGTCTAGTAAATGGTGCCACCGCAACATCATTCACATAGCCGATAAGGCGTGGTGACATCCGGCAGCTCTAGTCTCAGTAGCCAGCCTATCGTATATGATGTTCCATAAGTAGTGTGTAGCAAGGATAATAGATCCTTGAGCAACACCCGATCCTTCGTCGAACATCAAGTGTCGCCAGCAGCAGGGCACCTTTGCAGCCGTGTCTAGCATGGATAAGACGGGCGGCAACCAGACGGCGACCCGGGACTCCCCTGCCCCTTCCCCCTCCCCCTTGCTGATCAGTACGAGCCTCGCTACTGTCCAACGTTCCGGGAGGAAGACCCCTTCCCGCAGGCAAATTAGGAGGAGTGGATGCGTGAAATCTAAAGCCGTACTGTGTATCGACGAGATAGGTAGGACCCTTCCATCATCATCATCAGCAGCAGCACGCAGCCGTGTCTAGCATGCGTAACACGGGTGGCATGCAGACGGCGACCCGGGATTCCCCTTTCCCTTGCTGATCAGTACGAGGTTCGCTTCCGTCCAACATTCCGGGAAGCCCCCCTTTCCGCCGGCGGAGGAGATTTGCGTGTCCTCTATTTTCACACTTTTCACATTCATTCATTCAAACTTTGACCCGCTCTAACTCCCTTAGGAATGCGAATTTGGAAAAACGGTGATAATTTGAAGAAACCTTAAACAAGGAAATGTTTTGGGGGTCGGAAAATTATATGAAAGAATCCGTTTTTGTCTAGGGTGCCCCAGAGCCGAGATATAGCCCCATAGCCCCTTAGCCTGTGTGGGGAAATTGGGATATCTCCTATTTTCCCATTTCATTTGCTAACTTCAAAGATAGCAGTAAGTTTGCATTGCAGTTAAGGTAAGTACATAAAATAACAAGTAATTAAAATAAAACATAACTTACAATCAATTTAAATTTTTACAAGCTACATGCTATTATCGATTTAAAACATTCAATTTATAAATAGATGTTGGCCTGATTTGCTCAGAGCAGAAAGTCATCTTCCAGTCGATCAGCAAGCCTAGGTACTTCACTGATGGTTTCCATCCAACCAGTACTTACGTCCCCAATACTGATCGTCCTCCTTACTCTGGGGACCCACTTCTTTGTCAGGATGACCACTTCGGTTTTCCCTACTGCTAGGCTGAACCCTCCGCGATTGGTAGTCCAGTCTCTCCTGGCGCATTGGCGCATATAATCTGAGTTGCGCCTGTTCAACGGTGTTTCTGGTAAATGGCACCGCAACATCATTCGCATAGCTCATGACTCATCCGGCAGCTCTAGTCCAGTAGCCAACCCATTGTACGATATGATGTTCCATAGGTAATCTGTAACAAGGATAATAGATCCTTGAGCAACACCCGATTGTTGACTTCCATCCCTCGTCGAAAATCAAGTAACGCCAGCAGCATCAGCACCAGCAGAGCACCTTCGAAGCCGTGTCTAGCATGCATAACACGGGCGGCAACCAGACGGCGACCTGGGATTCCCCTTCCCCTTCGCCTTGCTGATCAGTACGAGCCACGCTACTGTCACACGTTCCGGGAAGAAGACCTCGTCCCGCAGGCAAATTAGATGGAGTGGATGCGTGAAATCCAAAGCCGTAGAGTTAGTATTAAGTTCACATTGCAGTTAAGGTAAGTACATAAAATAACAAGTAATTAAGTTAGTTTGAAATAAATTGACAAAATTCTCGTACTTTCGCTTAAATAAATACTCTAGCTTTCAAGGTGATCACAAGTGGTAGAAGAGGGGTTCGTCTCTCATTCATTTTTTTAGATTAAAATAATCGACATTTTAGTAGGCGCAGGTACACTTCTTCCACTGATGGTTTTCAATTCAACCAGTACTTACTCGTACCGTACGTCCCCAATATTGATCGTCCTTATTCTTCGGAAGACTCTCTTCTTTATCAGAATGACTACTTCGGTTTTCTCCGGTGCTAGGCTGAACCCGCCGCCGCCGCCACCGCCGCGCCTAGTCGTGCAGTCCAGTAGCTTCACCCGGTGCATATTAGCACATCTAGTCTAAGTTGCGGCTGTTCAACGATACGTCTAGTAAATGGTGCCACCGCAACATCATTCACATAGCCGATAAGGCGTGGTGACATCCGGCAGCTCTAGTCTCAGTAGCCAGCCTATCGTATATGATGTTCCATAAGTAGTGTGTAGCAAGGATAATAGATCCTTGAGCAACACCCGATCCTTCGTCGAACATCAAGTGTCGCCAGCAGCAGGGCACCTTTGCAGCCGTGTCTAGCATGGATAAGACGGGCGGCAACCAGACGGCGACCCGGGACTCCCCTGCCCCTTCCCCCTCCCCCTTGCTGATCAGTACGAGCCTCGCTACTGTCCAACGTTCCGGGAGGAAGACCCCTTCCCGCAGGCAAATTAGGAGGAGTGGATGCGTGAAATCTAAAGCCGTACTGTGTATCGACGAGATAGGTAGGACCCTTCCATCATCATCATCAGCAGCAGCACGCAGCCGTGTCTAGCATGCGTAACACGGGTGGCATGCAGACGGCGACCCGGGATTCCCCTTTCCCTTGCTGATCAGTACGAGGTTCGCTTCCGTCCAACATTCCGGGAAGCCCCCCTTTCCGCCGGCGGAGGAGATTTGCGTGTCCTCTATTTTCACACTTTTCACATTCATTCATTCAAACTTTGACCCGCTCTAACTCCCTTAGGAATGCGAATTTGGAAAAACGGTGATAATTTGAAGAAACCTTAAACAAGGAAATGTTTTGGGGGTCGGAAAATTATATGAAAGAATCCGTTTTTGTCTAGGGTGCCCCAGAGCCGAGATATAGCCCCATAGCCCCTTAGCCTGTGTGGGGAAATTGGGATATCTCCTATTTTCCCATTTCATTTGCTAACTTCAAAGATAGCAGTAAGTTTGCATTGCAGTTAAGGTAAGTACATAAAATAACAAGTAATTAAAATAAAACATAACTTACAATCAATTTAAATTTTTACAAGCTACATGCTATTATCGATTTAAAACATTCAATTTATAAATAGATGTTGGCCTGATTTGCTCAGAGCAGAAAGTCATCTTCCAGTCGATCAGCAAGCCTAGGTACTTCACTGATGGTTTCCATCCAACCAGTACTTACGTCCCCAATACTGATCGTCCTCCTTACTCTGGGGACCCACTTCTTTGTCAGGATGACCACTTCGGTTTTCCCTACTGCTAGGCTGAACCCTCCGCGATTGGTAGTCCAGTCTCTCCTGGCGCATTGGCGCATATAATCTGAGTTGCGCCTGTTCAACGGTGTTTCTGGTAAATGGCACCGCAACATCATTCGCATAGCTCATGACTCATCCGGCAGCTCTAGTCCAGTAGCCAACCCATTGTACGATATGATGTTCCATAGGTAATCTGTAACAAGGATAATAGATCCTTGAGCAACACCCGATTGTTGACTTCCATCCCTCGTCGAAAATCAAGTAACGCCAGCAGCATCAGCACCAGCAGAGCACCTTCGAAGCCGTGTCTAGCATGCATAACACGGGCGGCAACCAGACGGCGACCTGGGATTCCCCTTCCCCTTCGCCTTGCTGATCAGTACGAGCCACGCTACTGTCACACGTTCCGGGAAGAAGACCTCGTCCCGCAGGCAAATTAGATGGAGTGGATGCGTGAAATCCAAAGCCGTAGAGTTAGTATTAAGTTCACATTGCAGTTAAGGTAAGTACATAAAATAACAAGTAATTAAGTTAGTTTGAAATAAATTGACAAAATTCTCGTACTTTCGCTTAAATAAATACTCTAGCTTTCAAGGTGATCACAAGTGGTAGAAGAGGGGTTCGTCTCTCATTCATTTTTTTAGATTAAAATAATCGACATTTTAGTAGGCGCAGGTACACTTCTTCCACTGATGGTTTTCAATTCAACCAGTACTTACTCGTACCGTACGTCCCCAATATTGATCGTCCTTATTCTTCGGAAGACTCTCTTCTTTATCAGAATGACTACTTCGGTTTTCTCCGGTGCTAGGCTGAACCCGCCGCCGCCGCCGCCGCCGCCGCCGCCACCGCCGCGCCTAGTCGTGCAGTCCAGTAGCTTCACCCGGTGCATATTAGCACATCTAGTCTAAGTTGCGGCTGTTCAACGATACGTCTAGTAAATGGTGCCACCGCAACATCATTCACATAGCCGATAAGGCGTGGTGACATCCGGCAGCTCTAGTCTCAGTAGCCAGCCTATCGTATATGATGTTCCATAAGTAGTGTGTAGCAAGGATAATAGATCCTTGAGCAACACCCGATCCTTCGTCGAACATCAAGTGTCGCCAGCAGCAGGGCACCTTTGCAGCCGTGTCTAGCATGGATAAGACGGGCGGCAACCAGACGGCGACCCGGGACTCCCCTGCCCCTTCCCCCTCCCCCTTGCTGATCAGTACGAGCCTCGCTACTGTCCAACGTTCCGGGAGGAAGACCCCTTCCCGCAGGCAAATTAGGAGGAGTGGATGCGTGAAATCTAAAGCCGTACTGTGTATCGACGAGATAGGTAGGACCCTTCCATCATCATCATCAGCAGCAGCACGCAGCCGTGTCTAGCATGCGTAACACGGGTGGCATGCAGACGGCGACCCGGGATTCCCCTTTCCCTTGCTGATCAGTACGAGGTTCGCTTCCGTCCAACATTCCGGGAAGCCCCCCTTTCCGCCGGCGGAGGAGATTTGCGTGTCCTCTATTTTCACACTTTTCACATTCATTCATTCAAACTTTGACCCGCTCTAACTCCCTTAGGAATGCGAATTTGGAAAAACGGTGATAATTTGAAGAAACCTTAAACAAGGAAATGTTTTGGGGGTCGGAAAATTATATGAAAGAATCCGTTTTTGTCTAGGGTGCCCCAGAGCCGAGATATAGCCCCATAGCCCCTTAGCCTGTGTGGGGAAATTGGGATATCTCCTATTTTCCCATTTCATTTGCTAACTTCAAAGATAGCAGTAAGTTTGCATTGCAGTTAAGGTAAGTACATAAAATAACAAGTAATTAAAATAAAACATAACTTACAATCAATTTAAATTTTTACAAGCTACATGCTATTATCGATTTAAAACATTCAATTTATAAATAGATGTTGGCCTGATTTGCTCAGAGCAGAAAGTCATCTTCCAGTCGATCAGCAAGCCTAGGTACTTCACTGATGGTTTCCATCCAACCAGTACTTACGTCCCCAATACTGATCGTCCTCCTTACTCTGGGGACCCACTTCTTTGTCAGGATGACCACTTCGGTTTTCCCTACTGCTAGGCTGAACCCTCCGCGATTGGTAGTCCAGTCTCTCCTGGCGCATTGGCGCATATAATCTGAGTTGCGCCTGTTCAACGGTGTTTCTGGTAAATGGCACCGCAACATCATTCGCATAGCTCATGACTCATCCGGCAGCTCTAGTCCAGTAGCCAACCCATTGTACGATATGATGTTCCATAGGTAATCTGTAACAAGGATAATAGATCCTTGAGCAACACCCGATTGTTGACTTCCATCCCTCGTCGAAAATCAAGTAACGCCAGCAGCATCAGCACCAGCAGAGCACCTTCGAAGCCGTGTCTAGCATGCATAACACGGGCGGCAACCAGACGGCGACCTGGGATTCCCCTTCCCCTTCGCCTTGCTGATCAGTACGAGCCACGCTACTGTCACACGTTCCGGGAAGAAGACCTCGTCCCGCAGGCAAATTAGATGGAGTGGATGCGTGAAATCCAAAGCCGTAGAGTTAGTATTAAGTTCACATTGCAGTTAAGGTAAGTACATAAAATAACAAGTAATTAAGTTAGTTTGAAATAAATTGACAAAATTCTCGTACTTTCGCTTAAATAAATACTCTAGCTTTCAAGGTGATCACAAGTGGTAGAAGAGGGGTTCGTCTCTCATTCATTTTTTTAGATTAAAATAATCGACATTTTAGTAGGCGCAGGTACACTTCTTCCACTGATGGTTTTCAATTCAACCAGTACTTACTCGTACCGTACGTCCCCAATATTGATCGTCCTTATTCTTCGGAAGACTCTCTTCTTTATCAGAATGACTACTTCGGTTTTCTCCGGTGCTAGGCTGAACCCGCCGCCGCCGCCGCCGCCACCGCCGCGCCTAGTCGTGCAGTCCAGTAGCTTCACCCGGTGCATATTAGCACATCTAGTCTAAGTTGCGGCTGTTCAACGATACGTCTAGTAAATGGTGCCACCGCAACATCATTCACATAGCCGATAAGGCGTGGTGACATCCGGCAGCTCTAGTCTCAGTAGCCAGCCTATCGTATATGATGTTCCATAAGTAGTGTGTAGCAAGGATAATAGATCCTTGAGCAACACCCGATCCTTCGTCGAACATCAAGTGTCGCCAGCAGCAGGGCACCTTTGCAGCCGTGTCTAGCATGGATAAGACGGGCGGCAACCAGACGGCGACCCGGGACTCCCCTGCCCCTTCCCCCTCCCCCTTGCTGATCAGTACGAGCCTCGCTACTGTCCAACGTTCCGGGAGGAAGACCCCTTCCCGCAGGCAAATTAGGAGGAGTGGATGCGTGAAATCTAAAGCCGTACTGTGTATCGACGAGATAGGTAGGACCCTTCCATCATCATCATCAGCAGCAGCACGCAGCCGTGTCTAGCATGCGTAACACGGGTGGCATGCAGACGGCGACCCGGGATTCCCCTTTCCCTTGCTGATCAGTACGAGGTTCGCTTCCGTCCAACATTCCGGGAAGCCCCCCTTTCCGCCGGCGGAGGAGATTTGCGTGTCCTCTATTTTCACACTTTTCACATTCATTCATTCAAACTTTGACCCGCTCTAACTCCCTTAGGAATGCGAATTTGGAAAAACGGTGATAATTTGAAGAAACCTTAAACAAGGAAATGTTTTGGGGGTCGGAAAATTATATGAAAGAATCCGTTTTTGTCTAGGGTGCCCCAGAGCCGAGATATAGCCCCATAGCCCCTTAGCCTGTGTGGGGAAATTGGGATATCTCCTATTTTCCCATTTCATTTGCTAACTTCAAAGATAGCAGTAAGTTTGCATTGCAGTTAAGGTAAGTACATAAAATAACAAGTAATTAAAATAAAACATAACTTACAATCAATTTAAATTTTTACAAGCTACATGCTATTATCGATTTAAAACATTCAATTTATAAATAGATGTTGGCCTGATTTGCTCAGAGCAGAAAGTCATCTTCCAGTCGATCAGCAAGCCTAGGTACTTCACTGATGGTTTCCATCCAACCAGTACTTACGTCCCCAATACTGATCGTCCTCCTTACTCTGGGGACCCACTTCTTTGTCAGGATGACCACTTCGGTTTTCCCTACTGCTAGGCTGAACCCTCCGCGATTGGTAGTCCAGTCTCTCCTGGCGCATTGGCGCATATAATCTGAGTTGCGCCTGTTCAACGGTGTTTCTGGTAAATGGCACCGCAACATCATTCGCATAGCTCATGACTCATCCGGCAGCTCTAGTCCAGTAGCCAACCCATTGTACGATATGATGTTCCATAGGTAATCTGTAACAAGGATAATAGATCCTTGAGCAACACCCGATTGTTGACTTCCATCCCTCGTCGAAAATCAAGTAACGCCAGCAGCATCAGCACCAGCAGAGCACCTTCGAAGCCGTGTCTAGCATGCATAACACGGGCGGCAACCAGACGGCGACCTGGGATTCCCCTTCCCCTTCGCCTTGCTGATCAGTACGAGCCACGCTACTGTCACACGTTCCGGGAAGAAGACCTCGTCCCGCAGGCAAATTAGATGGAGTGGATGCGTGAAATCCAAAGCCGTAGAGTTAGTATTAAGTTCACATTGCAGTTAAGGTAAGTACATAAAATAACAAGTAATTAAGTTAGTTTGAAATAAATTGACAAAATTCTCGTACTTTCGCTTAAATAAATACTCTAGCTTTCAAGGTGATCACAAGTGGTAGAAGAGGGGTTCGTCTCTCATTCATTTTTTTAGATTAAAATAATCGACATTTTAGTAGGCGCAGGTACACTTCTTCCACTGATGGTTTTCAATTCAACCAGTACTTACTCGTACCGTACGTCCCCAATATTGATCGTCCTTATTCTTCGGAAGACTCTCTTCTTTATCAGAATGACTACTTCGGTTTTCTCCGGTGCTAGGCTGAACCCGCCGCCGCCGCCACCGCCGCGCCTAGTCGTGCAGTCCAGTAGCTTCACCCGGTGCATATTAGCACATCTAGTCTAAGTTGCGGCTGTTCAACGATACGTCTAGTAAATGGTGCCACCGCAACATCATTCACATAGCCGATAAGGCGTGGTGACATCCGGCAGCTCTAGTCTCAGTAGCCAGCCTATCGTATATGATGTTCCATAAGTAGTGTGTAGCAAGGATAATAGATCCTTGAGCAACACCCGATCCTTCGTCGAACATCAAGTGTCGCCAGCAGCAGGGCACCTTTGCAGCCGTGTCTAGCATGGATAAGACGGGCGGCAACCAGACGGCGACCCGGGACTCCCCTGCCCCTTCCCCCTCCCCCTTGCTGATCAGTACGAGCCTCGCTACTGTCCAACGTTCCGGGAGGAAGACCCCTTCCCGCAGGCAAATTAGGAGGAGTGGATGCGTGAAATCTAAAGCCGTACTGTGTATCGACGAGATAGGTAGGACCCTTCCATCATCATCATCAGCAGCAGCACGCAGCCGTGTCTAGCATGCGTAACACGGGTGGCATGCAGACGGCGACCCGGGATTCCCCTTTCCCTTGCTGATCAGTACGAGGTTCGCTTCCGTCCAACATTCCGGGAAGCCCCCCTTTCCGCCGGCGGAGGAGATTTGCGTGTCCTCTATTTTCACACTTTTCACATTCATTCATTCAAACTTTGACCCGCTCTAACTCCCTTAGGAATGCGAATTTGGAAAAACGGTGATAATTTGAAGAAACCTTAAACAAGGAAATGTTTTGGGGGTCGGAAAATTATATGAAAGAATCCGTTTTTGTCTAGGGTGCCCCAGAGCCGAGATATAGCCCCATAGCCCCTTAGCCTGTGTGGGGAAATTGGGATATCTCCTATTTTCCCATTTCATTTGCTAACTTCAAAGATAGCAGTAAGTTTGCATTGCAGTTAAGGTAAGTACATAAAATAACAAGTAATTAAAATAAAACATAACTTACAATCAATTTAAATTTTTACAAGCTACATGCTATTATCGATTTAAAACATTCAATTTATAAATAGATGTTGGCCTGATTTGCTCAGAGCAGAAAGTCATCTTCCAGTCGATCAGCAAGCCTAGGTACTTCACTGATGGTTTCCATCCAACCAGTACTTACGTCCCCAATACTGATCGTCCTCCTTACTCTGGGGACCCACTTCTTTGTCAGGATGACCACTTCGGTTTTCCCTACTGCTAGGCTGAACCCTCCGCGATTGGTAGTCCAGTCTCTCCTGGCGCATTGGCGCATATAATCTGAGTTGCGCCTGTTCAACGGTGTTTCTGGTAAATGGCACCGCAACATCATTCGCATAGCTCATGACTCATCCGGCAGCTCTAGTCCAGTAGCCAACCCATTGTACGATATGATGTTCCATAGGTAATCTGTAACAAGGATAATAGATCCTTGAGCAACACCCGATTGTTGACTTCCATCCCTCGTCGAAAATCAAGTAACGCCAGCAGCATCAGCACCAGCAGAGCACCTTCGAAGCCGTGTCTAGCATGCATAACACGGGCGGCAACCAGACGGCGACCTGGGATTCCCCTTCCCCTTCGCCTTGCTGATCAGTACGAGCCACGCTACTGTCACACGTTCCGGGAAGAAGACCTCGTCCCGCAGGCAAATTAGATGGAGTGGATGCGTGAAATCCAAAGCCGTAGAGTTAGTATTAAGTTCACATTGCAGTTAAGGTAAGTACATAAAATAACAAGTAATTAAGTTAGTTTGAAATAAATTGACAAAATTCTCGTACTTTCGCTTAAATAAATACTCTAGCTTTCAAGGTGATCACAAGTGGTAGAAGAGGGGTTCGTCTCTCATTCATTTTTTTAGATTAAAATAATCGACATTTTAGTAGGCGCAGGTACACTTCTTCCACTGATGGTTTTCAATTCAACCAGTACTTACTCGTACCGTACGTCCCCAATATTGATCGTCCTTATTCTTCGGAAGACTCTCTTCTTTATCAGAATGACTACTTCGGTTTTCTCCGGTGCTAGGCTGAACCCGCCGCCGCCGCCGCCGCCACCGCCGCGCCTAGTCGTGCAGTCCAGTAGCTTCACCCGGTGCATATTAGCACATCTAGTCTAAGTTGCGGCTGTTCAACGATACGTCTAGTAAATGGTGCCACCGCAACATCATTCACATAGCCGATAAGGCGTGGTGACATCCGGCAGCTCTAGTCTCAGTAGCCAGCCTATCGTATATGATGTTCCATAAGTAGTGTGTAGCAAGGATAATAGATCCTTGAGCAACACCCGATCCTTCGTCGAACATCAAGTGTCGCCAGCAGCAGGGCACCTTTGCAGCCGTGTCTAGCATGGATAAGACGGGCGGCAACCAGACGGCGACCCGGGACTCCCCTGCCCCTTCCCCCTCCCCCTTGCTGATCAGTACGAGCCTCGCTACTGTCCAACGTTCCGGGAGGAAGACCCCTTCCCGCAGGCAAATTAGGAGGAGTGGATGCGTGAAATCTAAAGCCGTACTGTGTATCGACGAGATAGGTAGGACCCTTCCATCATCATCATCAGCAGCAGCACGCAGCCGTGTCTAGCATGCGTAACACGGGTGGCATGCAGACGGCGACCCGGGATTCCCCTTTCCCTTGCTGATCAGTACGAGGTTCGCTTCCGTCCAACGGAAGCCCCCCTTTCCGCCGGCGGAGGAGATTTGCGTGTCCTCTATTTTCACACTTTTCACATTCATTCATTCAAACTTTGACCCGCTCTAACTCCCTTAGGAATGCGAATTTGGAAAAACGGTGATAATTTGAAGAAACCTTAAACAAGGAAATGTTTTGGGGGTCGGAAAATTATATGAAAGAATCCGTTTTTGTCTAGGGTGCCCCAGAGCCGAGATATAGCCCCATAGCCCCTTAGCCTGTGTGGGGAAATTGGGATATCTCCTATTTTCCCATTTCATTTGCTAACTTCAAAGATAGCAGTAAGTTTGCATTGCAGTTAAGGTAAGTACATAAAATAACAAGTAATTAAAATAAAACATAACTTACAATCAATTTAAATTTTTACAAGCTACATGCTATTATCGATTTAAAACATTCAATTTATAAATAGATGTTGGCCTGATTTGCTCAGAGCAGAAAGTCATCTTCCAGTCGATCAGCAAGCCTAGGTACTTCACTGATGGTTTCCATCCAACCAGTACTTACGTCCCCAATACTGATCGTCCTCCTTACTCTGGGGACCCACTTCTTTGTCAGGATGACCACTTCGGTTTTCCCTACTGCTAGGCTGAACCCTCCGCGATTGGTAGTCCAGTCTCTCCTGGCGCATTGGCGCATATAATCTGAGTTGCGCCTGTTCAACGGTGTTTCTGGTAAATGGCACCGCAACATCATTCGCATAGCTCATGACTCATCCGGCAGCTCTAGTCCAGTAGCCAACCCATTGTACGATATGATGTTCCATAGGTAATCTGTAACAAGGATAATAGATCCTTGAGCAACACCCGATTGTTGACTTCCATCCCTCGTCGAAAATCAAGTAACGCCAGCAGCATCAGCACCAGCAGAGCACCTTCGAAGCCGTGTCTAGCATGCATAACACGGGCGGCAACCAGACGGCGACCTGGGATTCCCCTTCCCCTTCGCCTTGCTGATCAGTACGAGCCACGCTACTGTCACACGTTCCGGGAAGAAGACCTCGTCCCGCAGGCAAATTAGATGGAGTGGATGCGTGAAATCCAAAGCCGTAGAGTTAGTATTAAGTTCACATTGCAGTTAAGGTAAGTACATAAAATAACAAGTAATTAAGTTAGTTTGAAATAAATTGACAAAATTCTCGTACTTTCGCTTAAATAAATACTCTAGCTTTCAAGGTGATCACAAGTGGTAGAAGAGGGGTTCGTCTCTCATTCATTTTTTTAGATTAAAATAATCGACATTTTAGTAGGCGCAGGTACACTTCTTCCACTGATGGTTTTCAATTCAACCAGTACTTACTCGTACCGTACGTCCCCAATATTGATCGTCCTTATTCTTCGGAAGACTCTCTTCTTTATCAGAATGACTACTTCGGTTTTCTCCGGTGCTAGGCTGAACCCGCCGCCGCCGCCGCCGCCGCCGCCGCCACCGCCGCGCCTAGTCGTGCAGTCCAGTAGCTTCACCCGGTGCATATTAGCACATCTAGTCTAAGTTGCGGCTGTTCAACGATACGTCTAGTAAATGGTGCCACCGCAACATCATTCACATAGCCGATAAGGCGTGGTGACATCCGGCAGCTCTAGTCTCAGTAGCCAGCCTATCGTATATGATGTTCCATAAGTAGTGTGTAGCAAGGATAATAGATCCTTGAGCAACACCCGATCCTTCGTCGAACATCAAGTGTCGCCAGCAGCAGGGCACCTTTGCAGCCGTGTCTAGCATGGATAAGACGGGCGGCAACCAGACGGCGACCCGGGACTCCCCTGCCCCTTCCCCCTCCCCCTTGCTGATCAGTACGAGCCTCGCTACTGTCCAACGTTCCGGGAGGAAGACCCCTTCCCGCAGGCAAATTAGGAGGAGTGGATGCGTGAAATCTAAAGCCGTACTGTGTATCGACGAGATAGGTAGGACCCTTCCATCATCATCATCAGCAGCAGCACGCAGCCGTGTCTAGCATGCGTAACACGGGTGGCATGCAGACGGCGACCCGGGATTCCCCTTTCCCTTGCTGATCAGTACGAGGTTCGCTTCCGTCCAACATTCCGGGAAGCCCCCCTTTCCGCCGGCGGAGGAGATTTGCGTGTCCTCTATTTTCACACTTTTCACATTCATTCATTCAAACTTTGACCCGCTCTAACTCCCTTAGGAATGCGAATTTGGAAAAACGGTGATAATTTGAAGAAACCTTAAACAAGGAAATGTTTTGGGGGTCGGAAAATTATATGAAAGAATCCGTTTTTGTCTAGGGTGCCCCAGAGCCGAGATATAGCCCCATAGCCCCTTAGCCTGTGTGGGGAAATTGGGATATCTCCTATTTTCCCATTTCATTTGCTAACTTCAAAGATAGCAGTAAGTTTGCATTGCAGTTAAGGTAAGTACATAAAATAACAAGTAATTAAAATAAAACATAACTTACAATCAATTTAAATTTTTACAAGCTACATGCTATTATCGATTTAAAACATTCAATTTATAAATAGATGTTGGCCTGATTTGCTCAGAGCAGAAAGTCATCTTCCAGTCGATCAGCAAGCCTAGGTACTTCACTGATGGTTTCCATCCAACCAGTACTTACGTCCCCAATACTGATCGTCCTCCTTACTCTGGGGACCCACTTCTTTGTCAGGATGACCACTTCGGTTTTCCCTACTGCTAGGCTGAACCCTCCGCGATTGGTAGTCCAGTCTCTCCTGGCGCATTGGCGCATATAATCTGAGTTGCGCCTGTTCAACGGTGTTTCTGGTAAATGGCACCGCAACATCATTCGCATAGCTCATGACTCATCCGGCAGCTCTAGTCCAGTAGCCAACCCATTGTACGATATGATGTTCCATAGGTAATCTGTAACAAGGATAATAGATCCTTGAGCAACACCCGATTGTTGACTTCCATCCCTCGTCGAAAATCAAGTAACGCCAGCAGCATCAGCACCAGCAGAGCACCTTCGAAGCCGTGTCTAGCATGCATAACACGGGCGGCAACCAGACGGCGACCTGGGATTCCCCTTCCCCTTCGCCTTGCTGATCAGTACGAGCCACGCTACTGTCACACGTTCCGGGAAGAAGACCTCGTCCCGCAGGCAAATTAGATGGAGTGGATGCGTGAAATCCAAAGCCGTAGAGTTAGTATTAAGTTCACATTGCAGTTAAGGTAAGTACATAAAATAACAAGTAATTAAGTTAGTTTGAAATAAATTGACAAAATTCTCGTACTTTCGCTTAAATAAATACTCTAGCTTTCAAGGTGATCACAAGTGGTAGAAGAGGGGTTCGTCTCTCATTCATTTTTTTAGATTAAAATAATCGACATTTTAGTAGGCGCAGGTACACTTCTTCCACTGATGGTTTTCAATTCAACCAGTACTTACTCGTACCGTACGTCCCCAATATTGATCGTCCTTATTCTTCGGAAGACTCTCTTCTTTATCAGAATGACTACTTCGGTTTTCTCCGGTGCTAGGCTGAACCCGCCGCCGCCGCCGCCGCCACCGCCGCGCCTAGTCGTGCAGTCCAGTAGCTTCACCCGGTGCATATTAGCACATCTAGTCTAAGTTGCGGCTGTTCAACGATACGTCTAGTAAATGGTGCCACCGCAACATCATTCACATAGCCGATAAGGCGTGGTGACATCCGGCAGCTCTAGTCTCAGTAGCCAGCCTATCGTATATGATGTTCCATAAGTAGTGTGTAGCAAGGATAATAGATCCTTGAGCAACACCCGATCCTTCGTCGAACATCAAGTGTCGCCAGCAGCAGGGCACCTTTGCAGCCGTGTCTAGCATGGATAAGACGGGCGGCAACCAGACGGCGACCCGGGACTCCCCTGCCCCTTCCCCCTCCCCCTTGCTGATCAGTACGAGCCTCGCTACTGTCCAACGTTCCGGGAGGAAGACCCCTTCCCGCAGGCAAATTAGGAGGAGTGGATGCGTGAAATCTAAAGCCGTACTGTGTATCGACGAGATAGGTAGGACCCTTCCATCATCATCATCAGCAGCAGCACGCAGCCGTGTCTAGCATGCGTAACACGGGTGGCATGCAGACGGCGACCCGGGATTCCCCTTTCCCTTGCTGATCAGTACGAGGTTCGCTTCCGTCCAACATTCCGGGAAGCCCCCCTTTCCGCCGGCGGAGGAGATTTGCGTGTCCTCTATTTTCACACTTTTCACATTCATTCATTCAAACTTTGACCCGCTCTAACTCCCTTAGGAATGCGAATTTGGAAAAACGGTGATAATTTGAAGAAACCTTAAACAAGGAAATGTTTTGGGGGTCGGAAAATTATATGAAAGAATCCGTTTTTGTCTAGGGTGCCCCAGAGCCGAGATATAGCCCCATAGCCCCTTAGCCTGTGTGGGGAAATTGGGATATCTCCTATTTTCCCATTTCATTTGCTAACTTCAAAGATAGCAGTAAGTTTGCATTGCAGTTAAGGTAAGTACATAAAATAACAAGTAATTAAAATAAAACATAACTTACAATCAATTTAAATTTTTACAAGCTACATGCTATTATCGATTTAAAACATTCAATTTATAAATAGATGTTGGCCTGATTTGCTCAGAGCAGAAAGTCATCTTCCAGTCGATCAGCAAGCCTAGGTACTTCACTGATGGTTTCCATCCAACCAGTACTTACGTCCCCAATACTGATCGTCCTCCTTACTCTGGGGACCCACTTCTTTGTCAGGATGACCACTTCGGTTTTCCCTACTGCTAGGCTGAACCCTCCGCGATTGGTAGTCCAGTCTCTCCTGGCGCATTGGCGCATATAATCTGAGTTGCGCCTGTTCAACGGTGTTTCTGGTAAATGGCACCGCAACATCATTCGCATAGCTCATGACTCATCCGGCAGCTCTAGTCCAGTAGCCAACCCATTGTACGATATGATGTTCCATAGGTAATCTGTAACAAGGATAATAGATCCTTGAGCAACACCCGATTGTTGACTTCCATCCCTCGTCGAAAATCAAGTAACGCCAGCAGCATCAGCACCAGCAGAGCACCTTCGAAGCCGTGTCTAGCATGCATAACACGGGCGGCAACCAGACGGCGACCTGGGATTCCCCTTCCCCTTCGCCTTGCTGATCAGTACGAGCCACGCTACTGTCACACGTTCCGGGAAGAAGACCTCGTCCCGCAGGCAAATTAGATGGAGTGGATGCGTGAAATCCAAAGCCGTAGAGTTAGTATTAAGTTCACATTGCAGTTAAGGTAAGTACATAAAATAACAAGTAATTAAGTTAGTTTGAAATAAATTGACAAAATTCTCGTACTTTCGCTTAAATAAATACTCTAGCTTTCAAGGTGATCACAAGTGGTAGAAGAGGGGTTCGTCTCTCATTCATTTTTTTAGATTAAAATAATCGACATTTTAGTAGGCGCAGGTACACTTCTTCCACTGATGGTTTTCAATTCAACCAGTACTTACTCGTACCGTACGTCCCCAATATTGATCGTCCTTATTCTTCGGAAGACTCTCTTCTTTATCAGAATGACTACTTCGGTTTTCTCCGGTGCTAGGCTGAACCCGCCGCCGCCGCCACCGCCGCGCCTAGTCGTGCAGTCCAGTAGCTTCACCCGGTGCATATTAGCACATCTAGTCTAAGTTGCGGCTGTTCAACGATACGTCTAGTAAATGGTGCCACCGCAACATCATTCACATAGCCGATAAGGCGTGGTGACATCCGGCAGCTCTAGTCTCAGTAGCCAGCCTATCGTATATGATGTTCCATAAGTAGTGTGTAGCAAGGATAATAGATCCTTGAGCAACACCCGATCCTTCGTCGAACATCAAGTGTCGCCAGCAGCAGGGCACCTTTGCAGCCGTGTCTAGCATGGATAAGACGGGCGGCAACCAGACGGCGACCCGGGACTCCCCTGCCCCTTCCCCCTCCCCCTTGCTGATCAGTACGAGCCTCGCTACTGTCCAACGTTCCGGGAGGAAGACCCCTTCCCGCAGGCAAATTAGGAGGAGTGGATGCGTGAAATCTAAAGCCGTACTGTGTATCGACGAGATAGGTAGGACCCTTCCATCATCATCATCAGCAGCAGCACGCAGCCGTGTCTAGCATGCGTAACACGGGTGGCATGCAGACGGCGACCCGGGATTCCCCTTTCCCTTGCTGATCAGTACGAGGTTCGCTTCCGTCCAACATTCCGGGAAGCCCCCCTTTCCGCCGGCGGAGGAGATTTGCGTGTCCTCTATTTTCACACTTTTCACATTCATTCATTCAAACTTTGACCCGCTCTAACTCCCTTAGGAATGCGAATTTGGAAAAACGGTGATAATTTGAAGAAACCTTAAACAAGGAAATGTTTTGGGGGTCGGAAAATTATATGAAAGAATCCGTTTTTGTCTAGGGTGCCCCAGAGCCGAGATATAGCCCCATAGCGAGATATAGCCCCATAGCCCCTTAGCCTGTGTGGGGAAATTGGGATATCTCCTATTTTCCCATTTCATTTGCTAACTTCAAAGATAGCAGTAAGTTTGCATTGCAGTTAAGGTAAGTACATAAAATAACAAGTAATTAAAATAAAACATAACTTACAATCAATTTAAATTTTTACAAGCTACATGCTATTATCGATTTAAAACATTCAATTTATAAATAGATGTTGGCCTGATTTGCTCAGAGCAGAAACTCATCTTCCAGTCGATCAGCAAGCCTAGGTACTTCACTGATGGTTTCCATCCAACCAGTACTTACGTCCCCAATACTGATCGTCCTCCTTACTCTGGGGACCCACTTCTTTGTCAGGATGACCACTTCGGTTTTCCCTACTGCTAGGCTGAACCCTCCGCGATTGGTAGTCCAGTCTCTCCTGGCGCATTGGCGCATATAATCTGAGTTGCGCCTGTTCAACGGTGTTTCTGGTAAATGGCACCGCAACATCATTCGCATAGCTCATGACTCATCCGGCAGCTCTAGTCCAGTAGCCAACCCATTGTACGATATGATGTTCCATAGGTAATCTGTAACAAGGATAATAGATCCTTGAGCAACACCCGATTGTTGACTTCCATCCCTCGTCGAAAATCAAGTAACGCCAGCAGCATCAGCACCAGCAGAGCACCTTCGAAGCCGTGTCTAGCATGCATAACACGGGCGGCAACCAGACGGCGACCTGGGATTCCCCTTCCCCTTCGCCTTGCTGATCAGTACGAGCCACGCTACTGTCACACGTTCCGGGAAGAAGACCTCGTCCCGCAGGCAAATTAGATGGAGTGGATGCGTGAAATCCAAAGCCGTAGAGTTAGTATTAAGTTCACATTGCAGTTAAGGTAAGTACATAAAATAACAAGTAATTAAGTTAGTTTGAAATAAATTGACAAAATTCTCGTACTTTCGCTTAAATAAATACTCTAGCTTTCAAGGTGATCACAAGTGGTAGAAGAGGGGTTCGTCTCTCATTCATTTTTTTAGATTAAAATAATCGACATTTTAGTAGGCGCAGGTACACTTCTTCCACTGATGGTTTTCAATTCAACCAGTACTTACTCGTACCGTACGTCCCCAATATTGATCGTCCTTATTCTTCGGAAGACTCTCTTCTTTATCAGAATGACTACTTCGGTTTTCTCCGGTGCTAGGCTGAACCCGCCGCCGCCGCCACCGCCGCCGCGCCTAGTCGTGCAGTCCAGTAGCTTCACCCGGTGCATATTAGCACATCTAGTCTAAGTTGCGGCTGTTCAACGATACGTCTAGTAAATGGTGCCACCGCAACATCATTCACATAGCCGATAAGGCGTGGTGACATCCGGCAGCTCTAGTCTCAGTAGCCAGCCTATCGTATATGATGTTCCATAAGTAGTGTGTAGCAAGGATAATAGATCCTTGAGCAACACCCGATCCTTCGTCGAACATCAAGTGTCGCCAGCAGCAGGGCACCTTTGCAGCCGTGTCTAGCATGGATAAGACGGGCGGCAACCAGACGGCGACCCGGGACTCCCCTGCCCCTTCCCCCTCCCCCTTGCTGATCAGTACGAGCCTCGCTACTGTCCAACGTTCCGGGAGGAAGACCCCTTCCCGCAGGCAAATTAGGAGGAGTGGATGCGTGAAATCTAAAGCCGTACTGTGTATCGACGAGATAGGTAGGACCCTTCCATCATCATCATCAGCAGCAGCACGCAGCCGTGTCTAGCATGCGTAACACGGGTGGCATGCAGACGGCGACCCGGGATTCCCCTTTCCCTTGCTGATCAGTACGAGGTTCGCTTCCGTCCAACATTCCGGGAAGCCCCCCTTTCCGCCGGCCAATTAGGAGGAGATTTGCGTGTCCTCTATTTTCACACTTTTCACATTCATTCATTCAAACTTTGACCCGCTCTAACTCCCTTAGGAATGCGAATTTGGAAAAACGGTGATAATTTGAAGAAACCTTAAACAAGGAAATGTTTTGGGGGTCGGAAAATTATATGAAAGAATCCGTTTTTGTCTAGGGTGCCCCAGAGCCGAGATATAGCCCCATAGCCCCTTAGCCTGTGTGGGGAAATTGGGATATCTCCTATTTTCCCATTTCATTTGCTAACTTCAAAGATAGCAGTAAGTTTGCATTGCAGTTAAGGTAAGTACATAAAATAACAAGTAATTAAAATAAAACATAACTTACAATCAATTTAAATTTTTACAAGCTACATGCTATTATCGATTTAAAACATTCAATTTATAAATAGATGTTGGCCTGATTTGCTCAGAGCAGAAACTCATCTTCCAGTCGATCAGCAAGCCTAGGTACTTCACTGATGGTTTCCATCCAACCAGTACTTACGTCCCCAATACTGATCGTCCTCCTTACTCTGGGGACCCACTTCTTTGTCAGGATGACCACTTCGGTTTTCCCTACTGCTAGGCTGAACCCTCCGCGATTGGTAGTCCAGTCTCTCCTGGCGCATTGGCGCATATAATCTGAGTTGCGCCTGTTCAACGGTGTTTCTGGTAAATGGCACCGCAACATCATTCGCATAGCTCATGACTCATCCGGCAGCTCTAGTCCAGTAGCCAACCCATTGTACGATATGATGTTCCATAGGTAATCTGTAACAAGGATAATAGATCCTTGAGCAACACCCGATTGTTGACTTCCATCCCTCGTCGAAAATCAAGTAACGCCAGCAGCATCAGCACCAGCAGAGCACCTTCGAAGCCGTGTCTAGCATGCATAACACGGGCGGCAACCAGACGGCGACCTGGGATTCCCCTTCCCCTTCGCCTTGCTGATCAGTACGAGCCACGCTACTGTCACACGTTCCGGGAAGAAGACCTCGTCCCGCAGGCAAATTAGATGGAGTGGATGCGTGAAATCCAAAGCCGTAGAGTTAGTATTAAGTTCACATTGCAGTTAAGGTAAGTACATAAAATAACAAGTAATTAAGTTAGTTTGAAATAAATTGACAAAATTCTCGTACTTTCGCTTAAATAAATACTCTAGCTTTCAAGGTGATCACAAGTGGTAGAAGAGGGGTTCGTCTCTCATTCATTTTTTTAGATTAAAATAATCGACATTTTAGTAGGCGCAGGTACACTTCTTCCACTGATGGTTTTCAATTCAACCAGTACTTACTCGTACCGTACGTCCCCAATATTGATCGTCCTTATTCTTCGGAAGACTCTCTTCTTTATCAGAATGACTACTTCGGTTTTCTCCGGTGCTAGGCTGAACCCGCCGCCGCCGCCACCGCCGCCGCGCCTAGTCGTGCAGTCCAGTAGCTTCACCCGGTGCATATTAGCACATCTAGTCTAAGTTGCGGCTGTTCAACGATACGTCTAGTAAATGGTGCCACCGCAACATCATTCACATAGCCGATAAGGCGTGGTGACATCCGGCAGCTCTAGTCTCAGTAGCCAGCCTATCGTATATGATGTTCCATAAGTAGTGTGTAGCAAGGATAATAGATCCTTGAGCAACACCCGATCCTTCGTCGAACATCAAGTGTCGCCAGCAGCAGGGCACCTTTGCAGCCGTGTCTAGCATGGATAAGACGGGCGGCAACCAGACGGCGACCCGGGACTCCCCTGCCCCTTCCCCCTCCCCCTTGCTGATCAGTACGAGCCTCGCTACTGTCCAACGTTCCGGGAGGAAGACCCCTTCCCGCAGGCAAATTAGGAGGAGTGGATGCGTGAAATCTAAAGCCGTACTGTGTATCGACGAGATAGGTAGGACCCTTCCATCATCATCATCAGCAGCAGCACGCAGCCGTGTCTAGCATGCGTAACACGGGTGGCATGCAGACGGCGACCCGGGATTCCCCTTTCCCTTGCTGATCAGTACGAGGTTCGCTTCCGTCCAACATTCCGGGAAGCCCCCCTTTCCGCCGGCCAATTAGGAGGAGATTTGCGTGTCCTCTATTTTCACACTTTTCACATTCATTCATTCAAACTTTGACCCGCTCTAACTCCCTTAGGAATGCGAATTTGGAAAAACGGTGATAATTTGAAGAAACCTTAAACAAGGAAATGTTTTGGGGGTCGGAAAATTATATGAAAGAATCCGTT